>JAVJIF010022717.1:0-95449 GCA_038442645.1 Agave tequilana
TCGTGGAATAAGATTGAGGGGATGCCAATGATGAAGATGGTGGTTGCGTCATATCTGTCCCCTTGCCATGTAATTTTGATTCTTGTAATGACCTGGTCACGAATTTTGGTTCTCGTGACAAGGTCTCACCGCAAGGGAGGAATAGATCAGGCTCAAGCTCTGGCTTGATTTGTTCAAACATATCTTCTCCTGGTGATAGTACGGATGGAGAGTGGGGTTTTTTCTCAGGTGGAGATGGTGTTGGATCCTGATTCCGTCACCATTGTCCACTTTTTGAACTCTTTGCTCTGGGCCTAGTCCCGTGGTCCTCGCACTGGGAGACTCTTTTCTAAGGGAGGCCTAAAAAGGAAACACGGGTGAATAACTTGGGATGATTAGACGCCTTTTCTTAGGACTCCTGTATACTTTGTTCGGAAAGGAGGGATCGTGATGTGACATCATCATTTCTTCACGTCCTGGATTGGATTATATGGCTGCCTTGGAGGCATGCTCTACTCGAGGAGACAGAGGAGGTTCTCCATTCATGAACCTCCTATTTTTATGCGGAACCTTCATAGGCTTCCCTCGGAGTCTGCTATGGTGGCGTGAACATAGGATCACGCCTGCATGAAACATTCCCGATTGAAGTATCTTTGTTTACTTTAGCATCATGAATTTTTGCGAGTCTGAGTTAGGATACGATTCTGTATTTTTTTTTCAAAAAAGTACACACAACCATATATAGACCTCGTATTACTCTTGTAAGATATAACTGAGTATGTATTAAATGGACATAATTAGAAAAATTTTATAATGAAAGTGATATTGGATGTAAATAGAGATGTGTGCTAGATCTTGCCTAATTTGCCTTTATTTTGTATTATTTGAAAGTGTATGTATGCTCAGGGATTCAATTTTGAATTCTGAGATGTTTCAGGATGACTGCGTGCAATGTTCGAGTGGTATTTGTCTCACAATGATTTCTGTATGTCTTGTCTTCAGAAAATCATTGGACGTATGACCACACGAGATTGTACATCAGGGGATATCCAAATAGGAAACTCTCATGATATACATGTCCCCGTATGGCCATAGTCTGTGTACCTGCAAGAAAGTTAGTCTGAGTTGGGAAAATCCTAATAACAGATTGGATGTGTATGTTCTGAATAGAGGCCCCTGCCCGGTCGACGATCCAGTACCTCCAACGTGGAAGCAAGCCCAACACAGAGTTATCCTATCATGTGGGGGATTTCCATAAATGGAGCTATCTCCTGAGTGAAAAAAATCCACAATGGATATGTATGTATGTATGTATGTATGTTCATTCGCCATAGGTTCAAATAAGGGGAATCCGTAGGCTTGCCTGATCCGAGGGGGGAAAGTCTCATCAGCGGAACAGACGGGAGCTCTGAGAGGGGGAAATCCCTACGCAAATTGGGGACTCTGAGTGGGAGAATCCCATACATAGGGTGTTTCAACTCGCGTAGGACGATCGGAAAGGCCCGTAGGCATGTGCGGTTTCGACACTATGCAATGGGGTAAGTTCTGACACCACGCCATGGTACCGTGGGAAATTCAATCTAGGTGCAGGTTCTGATGTCACGCTATAGAGCGAGTTTTGACCCGCGCGTTATGGATACCAAGTTGGGAATCCCATCTCAGTGCGGGTTCTGACGTCGCATAGAGCGGGCTCTGACACTGTGTTATGGAAGATGAAACTAAAAGAACCGCCTCCGAGTAGGGTTATCCCATCATCAAGGGGTTTTCTTGGCTGCCTTCAAGTGGAAAAAATCCCATCATTGGGTTACGTGGTTGATGTATGTCAGCATTTGTGTTAACATTTCCATGCAGAGGCTCATTCCGTCTAGGAGCGTACAGATGTGATCCTCCAAGTGGGGGCATATCCCATCAACGTAAGACCGACATCAGCCTCCGAGTGGGGAAAATCCCATCATCGGGGCGTCATGGATGGATGGTCACTGATATAGCCCCGAGTGGGGACAATCCCATCATTGAGTTGTTGTCATGGCTGCCACCGAGAAGGTGAAAATTCCTTCATCAGAGCACATATAGATGGCTATATCTGCAAAATGTAAAGCATGGAACAACATTTATTTAAAATTCAATACAATGAGAGGGTTCAGAAGGGTGTACACCGTCTGAAGAGGGTCCTGGAAGTTCAGTCGATCATCCTATACTGAGCGATCTTGTTCTACTCTTAGGAAGTTCGGGGCATTCAACTTTCATGAAATTGCCTCTTGGGGAGGACGTGCTCCTTAAGGATCCTTACTGGAGGAGCTCTTTCAAATATCTTCGGAGGGCCCAACAATGTATGGTTTAGTGCCCTTTGCAGTCGTGAAACGAGCAGCTCCTCCGACCTGGTTAGGAACGGATTGGCTGGATCGCTTTGGGTGTGTGACCATGGTTCATCTTTAAAGGTGTTGAAACTTTATCTATCAGGAGTGTTTTGTCAGAAAATTGAGCGAAGTAAAATTTCTTTGAGTAGATGAAAGATTACAATAGAACAAATTTTGATTACAAAAGAGAGGAAGGTTTTAGTGGATATTTCCTTTATTTAAAGCCGAGTTCTTAATGTAGCGATGGAGAGTGAATCTTGTTCTCCACTGACGAATCGAGCATGTAGCTTGTCTCTGATCTTTTTCTTGCTCTCATATTAAAGCACACTGATAAGGTATGAAACCTCAATCAGTGGCTACAATCTTAAGAGATTAGAAACTAAACTTGTACTCAATAAATTAGTAGAGTTTTCTCTTTAAACACATCATGTGCTCAGTAGCCCTATGCTCAAGCTTTAGCTTTCTGCATTTTCTAGCTTCAAGCATCAGCTCAAGTGTGTCATTTAGAGATTCTCCTCCTCCAGCCCTGGCTTCTTGGGGCCTCCTCTCCTCTCTTATAGCTTCTCATAGCTATTTATATAAAGTCTGGAGTGTGACCATCTCTTAAATCTCTCTATTAATAGAAATTAATCTCTCATTAAGTGAAAGAAAGTGGGTTGTAACTGACCCAATTCGTGGCTGTCAGTTACAGCAAAACACGGTATCGCGCAGGACGCCAACCTTGCTTTGATGTAGGATCAAGGAGCTCATAGGCTCACGCATTGAGTCAAAACACAGAGCTCACAGGCTTGCGCGTTGAGTTGAAACACGAAGCTTACATGCTCACGTGTTGAGTTAATACGCAAAGCTACTCAGGCCCCCATTTTGAGTTAAAAACGCGGAGCTACGCAGGCTGCATTTTGAGGAGAAGTGTGACTGTTGTGTTCAACACAGAATTGACCCTCGCATTTGTTGTTGATGAAGTGTGACATTCGCGTTTGAATTGAAATGCGACCCTCGTGTTGGGAACGAGGTCCGCGTCTGAATTTGGGAAATGTGACCTCCGTGTTTGACAAAGGATGGCGATCCGTGTTTGGGTTAAAATGTGACCCTCGTATTTGGCATGAGGCCTGCATCTGAGGCATAGTCTTCTGTAATTTTTAGATAGCCTGCACAACTCTCTCTCCAAAATTTTGAAACCCCGTGGTTGACTATGAAGGATTTTAAAATACTTTAGACTTCATATTGGCTTGGGCCTTCGTGATTGGACTAGCAATCTTCAGAAATGCCCGTAGCTTGATCTTGTCTGAATTCTGGTCTTCATGAGTGTAGTGTTGAAATACTTGAAGCCTCCAGAAAATATCACTTTAAGTATTCAGAAGCGCAGTCTGGAACTTTTTTGAGCTTTGACTTGCATATCGATGCACTGTTGAACCGGTTGAGGTATTGACTTTTCTTGCCAGTGTACTGTTAAACTGTTTGTAGAAGTCATATCCTAGTCAGCAAGTCTATTGCATCTATTTTTCTTTCTGTTTGGAACATCAAACAGACCAAAGTGATGTTTTTATTGCCAGAGGTAATGCTTAACTTAGCGATTAAACTTTGGATAACTTCGTTAGGGAAGCTAAACCAAGAGAGAAAGTTACTGTCAGAGTTGTGATGTTAACTTGACTGACTTATTTTGCATGCTAGATGTAACGATTAACTTATCACTAAAAGTTTCATTTTCACTGAGAAAATCGAGGAGATAACTATTAGAGGTGTGATGTTAACATAACAGGGATGTGTGCTAGAGTGTAATGTTAGCTTAGCACTAAAAGGTCTTATTTTTATGAGAAAATTGAGAAGATCACTATTATAGGGTAATGTTAACTTAACAGTGAGATGAGTGCTAAAGGTGTAGCGTTAACTTAGCACTGAAAGGTCTCATTTTCTCTAAAAAAATAGAGAAGATCATTGTCATAAGGTAATGTTAATAGTGAGATAAGTGTTAAAGGTATATGAAAGTACACCGAGAGGGGGTGAATAGGTGTAATGCTAAACAAATTATCTATAATGCGAAATTTTAAAAACTTTTACACTACCACAATAATATCCAAAGAGTGAAGCTGAATTCACGATGAAGGGCTCTAGAACTTCTCTTCAAGATTCCTCTTTTTATAAGAGTTGAGATGCTTCCAATAGCTCTCTTGGATAAATACAAGTGTGAACACAAGAATAATACCAAGCATGTATAGATGAACAATAATAGCAATGCAAGATAGAGAGATAACCAAACGCAAATAGAAGGATATATTTTGAGGTTCGAGCATCAAGCTCTACGTTCCCGCCTTCACCTAGAAGGATTTCAATTCTCTTCACTAAAGACTCCACAAGGGATACAAACCCAATTCTCTACATAAGAGGAGGCACAAAGGCACAAAGCCGATGCACAAAACATCACCTCTGCACAAAAGGGAAGACACAAATCTAAAGCACAAAGTAATAAAGTGATTACAATACTTGGTGATGACAAATATCACAACAACACCTCTCACAATACAAGATCCTAGATGAAGATTTTACAATGAGTAGCTCAAGTTTGTGAGAAAACAAGATTTTAAAAATGAAATACAAAGAAAACACTTGGGAAAACCTCTTGAATGATATATAAACTTGAAGAATAACAAATGAATATGCGCATGTGTATTTGTGTGTTTCAGTTGCACAAAAGACCAGAGTCGTGTTTGCAGAAGACTTAGACCCGATCTGGATTCGTGTTCGTAGAGTACTGATACATCAGGCGATTCAAAGACTGACCCATGAGATGATCCGAGGACTCGTACTAATTCTTGCAGTGAAGACCAGATGGCGATTCAGCTCCAAAGCCGTGTCATTTCTTCTTCTTTTTTTTGTAGTAGTATATGATGTACTTCCAGGAGTTTTTTTTATTCCATGGGGACGACAAACAGATAGTGTTTCACATTGTACCGATAGAATGGTTTAGACTGTTTCAAGGTAACTATTGAACGTGACAGTCATAAAGTCAGATCACCTTATTGCATAGTAGATTCAATGCTACATGCTATTATAATCTTCTTGGCTTACTCTACAACTGTCTTCTGCTCGTTCACCTTGTAAGACTAGTTACTTCGAAGTGTGACTTTGAGTTACTCCTATTTGAGCTAGGAGTATGGTTTGCAGGTTGTGGCGGCAAGTCTCTACAAGTGTAAATTGTGTCATGCCACTTGGACATCAGAGTGCCATACTCTGAAATCTCTCCACAAACACTTTGATTGACTCTTCTTCTTTTGCTTTGTAGCAAGGAGAGTTGACACAGATACTTCGATCTCATCTTTGAAGAATCGCGCCAAGAAGAGCTTCTTGAGTCAACCTATTTCTTGATAGAGCCGGCAGAAGCTTCATGAACTATTCAAAGGCAAGCCCCTTGATGGTGCCGATGAATAAACAAGCCATGATGGCATCGTTTGATACTACATTTCTTGTTTGATATTTGAAGTAGTATATATGTTGGTTCAGCGAACCTTTACCATCGAAGGAGTGCAGATTTGGTTCCTAGAATCTAGGAGGATAGGGAGCTGAATCCCACTCAATCGGGTATGGTCTGACTACCTCCACTTCTTGAAAATACTTCCATTTGAGAAAGCCTCTAGGCATTTCTCAAGCTTGTTTATCTTTTTGGCATGATTATCTTCTGAATTCTCTGGTTTTTTAGAACAAGAATGAGAATTTTTATATCCAAAGTTGTTCTCATTACTATCAAAGTGTTCATAGGTAGAGTTTTCATCCTCCCTCTCTTTACCCTTGCTTTTTGTGGAAGAAGTTTTAGTCTTTGGACTTTTAGTATTCTTTTTCGACTTTTTAAGCAAAAGGGCTATCATCTTCTTGAGATCACTGATAGACTCTTATTGGCTTGAAGCATCTCGTGCTGCGCCTGTTGCACTCGAGCTTGCTCCTCAAATTTTCTGGCTATCTCTTCTGGAATATCAGTATATATGCGAAGGCTTCTGTCTCCTTATAAGAGTTAGATGAATGAGATCCCATAATGGCAGAATGATCATCGTCCGCTTCAATCCCTTTAGCCACAAATTGTAGTCGATTGGGGCAACTGTTTCGTTCAGATTTGAGTGCGTCCGTAAATTCCTTCAAGCCCAATCAGTATTTTTTTCAAGCATGAGGAACACTCAGTATCTGACTCCTCAGATTAAGAGCAAGTTGCTTCTATTTCGACTTGCTTGGTCTGGTGCTTGGGCGCTCCATGTTGGAAGTCACCTCCGGGTATTCAGCATCAGAAAATGAGTTCTTTTGCGAGATTGTCACCTTTTGGCGGAGTTTGATTTGAAGCTTTTGATAATCAGCTAAAAATGACGGCTTAGTCATTTGAAATTGCAGTGACATCAGAGAGCATCACCAAGATAAGCTGCATGCAATGGCACTGAGGAGCGATTTGATGAGCACTTCTCTTTCTCACCAAGTAGTCCCTCAGATTTGTTAAAGGGGTATTTGAAGAACTAGCCTCAAACCTATAGGGGTGAGGAATTCCCAGTTCACATTTAAATTTGGCCTCTTGGGGCTGGACGCGAACCTTACATTTCTCAAGTGAAATGCGAAAGTCGCATTTTGATGCAGTCTTCTGTTGAACATAACTCTCACATTTTAGAAGTGAAACGTGGGAGGTTGCGTTCTGGTGCAGTCTTCTACTGAATGTGATCCTCGTGTTTTGGCACAAAGACTCATAGTTCGCTTCTCAGCGAGTGTCGAGTTTGAATGCGAGTGTCGCATTTTGAAGCAGGGACGTGGGCTGAACGCGAGCTTCGCGTTTAGTGCAAACAACACTACCTTCAACTTCTTTTTGCTGATGGCAAGGCTCGACGTCTTTGTCGTCGATCAACAATCTGCTTGGCGTGCAGGAGTTGTTGTGAACCCCCTGCAAACTGAGTTGTTGAGCCTTGGGAGGAGTTTGGCAGCGAGATTAGCCTCCATCACTGTGTTGGCCGTGAGCCAAGACATTGTCTTTACGGGTCTCTGAGATATGTTTTTTGCAAGCCAAGTTGACTACATGAGAGGTTGTCAAAACCTCAAGAAAGATTCAGCCACATGCTTTGTCAAAAGCATATGAGCTACTCTATGAGAAGTTTCTGAAGAGACTTGAAAGCGAGTCTCGATTAAGATGTTGGGACTAATGGACCTTGAGGAGAGAGCTCTTCGAACTTCTCTTGTCGAACTCGACGATGATGATTTGACCATTGATCCGAGAAGCTTAAGGTCAGCTTACGCTATGGCTTTCTCATCAGTGGAGAAAATAATCCCCAGCGGAGTCACCATCTTCTATTTCGTCATAAAATTGAATGAAAGTAAATTCTTTAAGTGGATGAAAGATTACAATAGACAATTCCGAATACAAAAGAGGGAGGGTTGAGTGGATCTCCCCTTTGTTTAAGTCGGGTTCTTGATGTAGAGATGGAGAGTGAATCTTGTTCTCCATTGACAAACCAAATCGGTAGTTTTTCTCTAGATCTTCTTCTTGCTCTCATTAAAGCACACTAGTAAGGTATGAAACCTCAATCAGTTGCTAAAATCTCAAAGAGATTAGAATCTCAACTTGTACTCAACAAGTTAGTAGAGTTTTTTCTTTCAACAAAATATGTGTTCAGCAGCCTTATGCTAAAGCTTTAGCCTTCTGTGGTTATCCAGCTTCAAGCATCAAGTGTGCCTTTTAGAGATTCTCCTACTCTAGTCCTTGGCTTTTGGGGGCCTCCTCTCCTTTCTTATAGCTTCTCTCATCTATTTATAGAGAAGTCTGGGGTGTACCAATCCCTTAAATCTCTCTGTTAATGGGGATTATCCCTAATTAAGTGGGAGAAAGTAGGGTGTAACTGACTCAGTTCGTTGTGTCAATTACAGCAGCAATGCGAGTCACGCAGGATGCGGACCTCGCTCTGATAAGGAATGTGGAGCTCACAGGCTCATATGCTGAATTGAAACGCAGAGCTCAAGGCTTGCGTGTTAAGTTGAATACGTGAATCAATGCATGCTCGCGTTTTGAGTTAAAAACGCGAAGCTACGTAGCTTGCGTTTTGAGGAGAGTGCAACTGTCGCATTTAGCACAGAACGTAACCCTTGCATTATTATTGATGAATTGAGTTAAAACGTGACCCTCATGTTGGGAACGAGGTCTGGGTCTGAGTTTTTGGGTTTGACAAAGCATGCGAGATTCGCATTTGGATTGAAACACGACCCTCACGTTTGCATTAGACCTGCGTCTGAGACTTTGTCTTAAGTAAATTTTAGACAGTCTACAGGGAGATTTAATGGAGTGAAATGTTCTGCAGACCTGTAGCCCTGGAATGGACTTGACAACATTATGGAGAGCGATTGTTTCTTGTAGGGAGGCTGCCCCCTATGCCGATTGGGAACATGATTAGGAGCTTCGCAGGCTGACTTTGACTTTGTTCCGTCCTTACTAGGCTTTGTTAAAGGATTGGAGGAAGCCTTTATTTCTTTCTCTAGCTAGCTGAATAGCTATGCCTGAGAGAGAGCTTCGCTCATTTTGACGAAAATTATGCTTTAGGAGATGCTTATGTAGAGGGTGAGTGACCTGTAACCAGCTGATAAACGCGAGTGCATATACTTCCTCTCCACAGTTGGAGAATTTGGCGAATTGGCTCTGGAAAAAGTTGATATAAGATTTGAGGCATCTCTTGGTCTCATTTTGATGGAGAGGAGGTGGTGGCTACTCCTATTGGCTTCTTAACGGGTAGCATATTGCGTGAGAAAAGCCTCAGTGATCTCTGAGAAGTTCTGAAGAGAGCAGGGTGGTAGAGAGTAGAAACACTTTGATGCTGCACCTCTAACTAAAGGGAATGTAAGGCATATTATCGAGTCATTCCAAGAGTAGAGCATCATCTTGTTTGAAAATGGCAGATGTGCTAGACTGGATCACTCGCTCCGGTATAGCTGTTGAAGATGAGAGTCAAGAACTTCTTCGGAAGCTCACACTCCTGGATGTCCTTGAAAATCGGAGAGTCGTTGAGGCGGGTAGTCGGAACCAAGTGCTGGAGAAGCTTGGCCTCCTTAACCCGCTTCTGCATTAGCTCCTCGAGGACATAGAGATCTGGGGTCTGCCATTCTCAGCGTCGACCTCTCCCCGCGTGGATCTGTTCTGAAGGGCGACGACTAGAGCCTGGAGCTATTTGTTGAGCAGCTTCAGCTCTTCTTATTTGCGAAGGATGTTAACGCGGTCGAGAATCATCTGCTCTCTCTTGTGATCTGGCTTCTGTTGTTGTTCCTTCATTTGCTACCTCATCTCTCAGAGCATCTGAAACAGCTGGTCTTCTTGTTGTTATGGAGGTTTGGTGCAGGAAGACGACTCCTGTAAGTGGTGAAGGTGGTACGCTCCGCAAACGATTGATTGTTTATTTGCTTGGAGGCCGTGTCTACGGCAGTCGCCTTGGCTTGAAGTTGCACCACCGATAACTTTCTTGCGTTGGGCCATCGCTAATCAAGAAGAGACTATTTGAGGAGGAAGAAGAGGGAGAAGATCTTGAGTGTGAGTACTCAACTCTGAATGAAAACCCAAAATTGTAGGATGATTAGTCTCTAATTTTGCATAATTTTCATCACATTCTCATATTTATTTCATGTAAAATTTTGCTAAGAAAACCTTGCTTGCTTAATTCTAGGTCCATGGTGTGCAAATAAAGAAGAAGACTTAAATCACCATTTAATTGGTGATTAAAAGCCTAGCAAATAGCCATTGACTTTAGGGTGAAGATTTTGCCAGGCCAGGACATCAAATCACAAATTCAGGAGGTCAGGTGGACAGAAGCCAGATTGGGCAGCGTACTGCCCAAAACTGGGCGCGCGCCGCCCAGCCTGGGCCGTGAAACCATTTGGGAGCGCGCGCGCTTCCGTTTTGGGCCACGTGCTGTTCACGTGGCCTCCTTTGCCCTGGTGTCTATAAAAACCCCCCAGGGGTCTTCAGTTGGAGCAGATTCAGAGTTAGAGCAAGTTGTGTAGCTTTGTTTTTAGTTTGTAGTTGTTGTTCTTCTTCTTCTACTTTTAAGTTTTAGCCATTAGAGTAAAAGAGAGAGAGTGTGTGTAAAGGGTTGTATTTGAAGGGTGACAAGATAATACAAGTACTACTTCTCTTCCTTCTTTCCAATTTACTTGTCTTTGCCATTTACTTTTACTTCCTTGTTGTAGTGTAACTTCTTTCTTCTTCACCTCTTTTCTTTTACTTTGTTTTAGTTTAACTTCTGTTGGCCCGGAGGCCTTCCTCTCTAGTTTTGATGATGATTAACTCATGTAGTTATGTTTACTAATAATCTTGTGATTTTAGTTTCAGATCATTTAACAAGATATTAGTTGGTGATTGCTTCAAAAAGAGGAGTTTGGAAGCCTTCACTTGGTGATTCCCGTGCCCGAGCTTCAAGATCACTCATTTGCACTCGGTGAATCAAGTTTTGGGACCAAGCTGACTTGAAGATTGAAGATCATCAAAAGACTTAGGTATCCTAGTATTTAATGTGTTTTAGATCCATGTGTAAAGATAAGAATAGTAGATATGCTCAAGTGCATAACACACAAGTTTTATGTTTTGGAATTGGTTTTCATGAATAGATTGATCAAAACAAGTTTACTTTGTTTTATGTATATTAGATGTGCTCTATATACATACATGCTTACATGACTTATACAAACTTATTTTGACTATCCTATTCATGTATAGAAAAATCAAAGTTTGATAAAATACAAGTTTTGATTTTTTGGTAAAAATGATGAGACACAAAAATAGTTTCATATGCTTGATATTGAGTTAAAATGTTTATCACAAGTTTATATATTAATAAAAATGATAAAACTATTTTTGGGTATTTTACAAAGACTTAAAGGATTTTTAGAAATATGTTTTTCTGACCCAGAATTGGCTGACAGGCCAGGTCGGCCGACCGGACGGTCGACTGAACCAAGGGCCAGTCGACCATTGCGGTCGACTGACGTGCACAGCCCTGTGCACGTTTGTCAGACACAGGGCGGTCGGCCGGTCGGCCGACCGAATCAGAGAGCCTTGCTCTCTGTATCTGGGCGGTCGACCGAGCGGTCGACCGGAGCAGAAAATTTGCTCTCTGTATCTGGGCGGTCGGCCGGGCGGTAGACCGTATTGCCCCAACGGTCATATTTCTGACCGTTGACGGTTGGCCGGCCAACCGACCGCAAGCCTGTCAGGCTGCCAGATTAGCCTAACGGCTAGTTTTCCTTTGGGCCTATAAATACCCCATCTCTTTGGGGATTTTGATAAGGTTTTTAACAAGAAAAATCCTAGTTTCTCCAGAGTTTAAAAGAAGTTTTCAAAGTGTTTTAGAGCTCAAAAGATTTCATTCTTGTTTGTTTTAGAGTTTTTGAAAAATCAAAGAAAATAGAATTTTGGGAGATTTGGTTTGTTCTTCATTTATATCTTTTATCAAGACTTTTCCCAAGTATTTTTCTTTGAGTTTTTGTTTTCAAAACTCTAGTTTTTCCACACTTGAGCTATCATCTATCCTATTCTAATTGGATCATTATTTTGTGGAAAAAGAGAAGTGTTTGAGGTTGATTAAGCCTCCAAGTTGTAAACCCTCCTTGTTTTGTTGTATCCCTCTTTGGTAGAGGTTGATCGGAGTGGTATTGTTTGGATCCCTCTTCGGTAGAGGTGATTGTGTTTGTTGTTGGCTACGGGCCTTATCCCTCTTCGGTAGAGGTGGATTGGTTGTATTGCCTCGGTGGCATTGTAAGGTTAAGAGAGGAGTTCGGTACTCCTTAGTGGATTGGAAATCCTTCTCGGTGAAGGCGGAGACGTAGAGCTAGGGGCTTGAACCTCGAAACATATCTTTGCGTTTGCGTTTGATCCATTATCTCTAAACTCTCTCTCTTTACATTTATGCAAAGCATAGCATTATTCATTTCATATCATTCATACTTGCTTGCATTTGTGCCTTGCATATTTCATATTGCTTATCATACTTATATGCTTGGCTTGTTGTTTGTGTGTGCCTCACTTATACTTAACCACAAGAGCTTCATATAGCACCTCAACCCATATCTAGGGGAATCAAGAGGAGTTAGTCCAGAGCCCTTCACGGGAATCCGGCTACACTTGTGTGTTGTACTAAGTGTATTGCAAAATTATTTTAAGCTTCCGTATTTAGCGCATTTAGTTTATAGATTAGCATATCACCTCTCTACCCCCCTCTAGGTGATTTACAATTGGTATCAGAGCCTACGCTCCTGATACTTAGGCTTAACATCCTAGGAGTGAGATCCTTGTTTGCTAATCTACATTTGCATTTGCACACTTTTGTTATTTGCACACATATAGTTTGCACTCATGGATAGCCCTCCTATGTTTGACATTTCTAGACTTGAGATTTGGAAGGTTATGATTAGTTGTCATTTAAAAGCCCTAGGATATAAAGTTCACCTTGCCATTACCAAGGAATCCTTCCTTAGTAATAGCAAGCATATAGAGGCCAATGCAATAGCCCTAGAAGCACTTAGAGCATCACTTCATAAAGATTATTTACATGTGTTTGCTCACTATAATTCAGCTTTTGCAGCTTGGAGTATTTTGACTTCTCCCGAGCTACCAAAGATTATCGAAAAGAAGAGAAGATCTAGAAGAGATGAGTCCGGAGAACATTGCTTCATGGTACAAGGGAATGACTCCCTTGAGGTACACTCGAACACTCAACTAGATGCTAGTTCTAATTCATATTGCAATGAATGTCTAGAGGCACAAGCTATGAATGATGAACTTGCTAGAAATTGTGAAAATTTGATTTCTAAATACAAAATATTGAAAAATGAGAATCTTGTTTTAAAAGAAGAAAAGAAAATTTGTCATCTAAAATGAGATTGTTTTGCAAGAGAAGGAAGAGGTTTCTAGTGAATGTGACTCACTTAGATCTCAACTTAATATTGTTTAAAAGAAAATGATTTGTTGAAATCTAAAAATGATTGTGATGATGTGTTGAAGAAAAATGAATGTTTATCTTCAAAAGTTGATGTTGTTTTAAAAGAGAATGTTGCTTTAAAAAATAAAAATTATTTCTATTTCAAATGATTTAAATGTTTGTTTAAAGAAAAATGAAGTTTTGAAAATAAGATTGATACACATGTTAGCCATGCTAGGGTAGTATCACACACTTCACCCATTGCATGCCACACTTCTTCTTTAATTGAAAAAGATATATCCATGCTTAAGAAGAATATTGATTGTTTGGGCTCCACTTTGAGCCAATGTGTTGTGGGCCATACACGTTTGGAATCTTTGTTTCGAAAGAAACAAGTTCCACCTATTATGCATGCACACCCTCCACGGCATACACATGCTCCTCACGGACACCATCATCACTTGTATGCTCATGTGTACACTTGTACACATTGTGGACGTAAGGGCGACCTTGCTAAATTTTGCTATGATCGTATACATATTTCTAATTTAGCAAATAAATTTGTTTGGGTTAGAGAAGGTACTAACCCCCATGGACCCAAAAAGTTGTGGGTACCAAAGACCACCCCTCTTGTTTATGATGTAGGGTGGGCTCTCGCATGACTTGAGAGTAGCGGTACCTTGGAGTGGATGCGTTCCGTACTTAAAGGAAACATTTTGGATGCATCACTTTCAAGGGATATTTGGTGGAGAGGACCACCATGTTTTGGAGACAAGGAAAGTTGCCTTCTAGGTTTTAACGATTCCTAACTCCTTATTATTGTTTACATGCTTTCATATTCATTGTTTATAGCATGTTTTATTGTTTGTTGATTATTATGATAATGCCATGCTTATTAGATCCTTGACATGCATGTATAGCCCTTTTGAGACACCCATGTTTAATATGGACTATTATTTTTGTGTTCTCACCTTTGTTTAGCTATCATGTTTATCATAGGTTTAATAACATGTGGATTTTCATAATAATCATGTTTATGTTTTTCATGTTGATTTATATCCCGTTTTATGCTTCATGAGTTGATTACATGTTTAGATGTTAGTTTTCATTAAAACTTGGTATATACTTGTACATATAGTGGGTCACAAATAAATCTATATATGTTTGAGCTTGAATGCTTATTTGTTCCCATTAGATGTGCTAGTATAGTCTAGTTTTGATGATCCATGCATTTTAAACTTGTATTCCCATTTTTGGATTTGTTTCATGTTTAGTGTTTATGTTTAACTTCATGTATAGTCCATTTTATCCAAATTATTGTTATACATATACATCCTTTTGAGCCACATGCCTTCATGCATATATCTTTGTGGACTCGTTGTGTTTTGGATATGTATGTATACTTTAGTTTGTATAAGACATACATATACCTTGAAGATTAAATATTTTTAATGATTTTCATGTTTTCATGTATAAAGGAATATTGAGCTTAATGGAACATTTTTTTTTCATAATCATGTTCTTCACATTGTATTTGTACACTCACATTTCTTGTTTACTCATGTTTTATTTTCATGAGTCATATTTATGCTTCATTGGCTTAGAGTGTTAACTATCTTGTGAATTTCATGTTTTATGAAAAACATTTATGTTTCTATTCCTTACTTGAAGGATTTCGTACTAGTTAACAAATTTTTCATATAAGTAGTTGCGATATTCTTCATATGGTAGAGTTTTCAAACAAACTATATTTTTCAAACCTAATTTTGAAAACCCCTACCTTCCATGGGTGGTTGGATGGGAGATCATGCTCATGTATGCCTTATAATGAAAATCATTTTAACTTGAACATGAATGGGTGGTAGTTATATGATGTATACACTTGATCATTATTGTTGTTTCAATTGGTATCATTGAAATTATTTCAATTGGTATCAATTTTGACTTTTATTGTATACTCATATATTTTCATATATGTATGCTTGCATTTCAAAGAATATCAATTTCAATTGGTATCTATTTTTCATACATATATATGTTGTGTTTATGCTAAGCTTGAGCTTCAATTTTGTTTCAATTGATTAGTTTTCAATTGCTTTTCAATTGGTATCTCATTTCAAGCTTACGCATTGTTTTTGTTGGTATTTCATAAAGGGGGAGAAAATTCGATTTTTATAATTACAATTGGTATTTGTATTTCCACTCCCTTTCTTTATGATAGAAAATAAAAATTTTTTAAATTGATATCATATACTTAAAAGAAAAAATACTCTCTTTTGATATCAAGATGTTTATTTGAATGTTTTTAAAATTGGTATCCCAAAATTTGTTTTAAAGAAAAATTCAAAAGTTTTGATTTGTATTGCCTATATGCAAGGACAGCTTAACATCTCTTCTACATATACATTCATGATGAGTGTATCTTGTATTGAAGAGCTTGACAATCTCTTCTTTATATGGTACACGTGTGTAGGGAGAGCTTCACATCTCCTCTTATGCATTGCATAGTGTACGTTATGTGAATTAGGGCTTGTCATCCCTCCTTCATGTAATGTGTCTATGTAGGGAAGCTTCACATCTTCCTCTTCATGAATGTATATCGCATATACCATTTAACCTATGTTTACTTTCAATTGGTATCAAAATGCTTCTTTGGCATATTTTCAATTGATATCTTAATTGATTGTCACCCCTATTTGGTTTTGTTTTTGTTTTAGACAAAAAGGGAGAACATTGTTTTTATTAACCCTTTGTTGATTCTTTGTTTCGAACAAAAAGGGGAGAAAATTTATTGATTTAGTTTTGCTTTTACCCCTTATTGATGATTGTTTCTTTGTATTAAAAAGGGGAGAAGTTTTGTTTTATTTTGGTTTTTACCCTTTGTTGATGATTGACAAAAAGGGGAGAAAGATTTTAGTTTATATATGCATATTTATGTTTTGCATATATTAAGTTTAATTTAGTTTAATTTTAATTGGTATCTAGAGCATGTTTTGTTTTTGAACATTTCATTGTGTATCTGGAGCCTTTTATTGTTTATGCATATATATACATTCATGTTTAAGAGCCTTCATTGCATACTCAGTATGTTTATTTGTTTATGCATGAGTTAAGGGGAACTTCTTTGAAGCTTAACTTTAATCCATGCATATATAACTCCATGAGTTTTGTCGTCATCAAAAAGGGGGAGATTGTTGGCCCGGAGGCCTTCCTCTCTAGTTTTGATGATGATTAACTCATGTAGTTATGTTTACTAATAATCTTGTGATTTTAGTTTCAGATCATTTAACAAGATATTAGTTGGTGATTGCTTCAAAAGAGGAGTTTGGAAGCCTTCACTTGGTGATTCCCGTGCCCGAGCTTCAAGATCACTCATTTGCACTCGGTGAATCAAGTTTTGGGACCAAGCCGACTTGAAGATTGAAGATCATCAAGAAGACTTAGGTATCCTAGTGTTTAGTGTGTTTTAGATCCATGTGTAAAGATAAGAATAGTAGATATGCTCAAGTGCATAACACACACAAGTTTTATGTTTGGAATTGGTTTTCATGAATAGATTGATCAAAACAAGTTTACTTTGTTTTTATGTATATTAGATGTGCTCTATATACATATATGCTTACATGACTTATACAAACTTATTTTCACTATCCTATTCATGTATAGAAAAATCAAAGTTTGATAAAATACAAGTTTTGGTTTTTTGGTAAAAATGATGAGACACAAAAATAGTTTCATATGCTTGATATTTGAGTTAAAATGTTTATCACAAGTTTATATATCAATGCAAAATGATAAAACTATTTTTGGGTATTTTTACAAAGACTTAAAGGATTTTTAGAAATATGTTTTTCTGACCTAGAATTGGCTGACAGGCCAGGTCGGCCGACCGGACGGTCGACCGAACCAAGGGCCAGTCGACCATTGCGGTCGACTGACGTGCACAGCCCTGTGCACGTTTGTCAGACACAGGGCCGGTCGGCCGGTCGGCCGACCGAATCAGAGAGCTTTGCTCTCTGTATCTGGGCGGTCGACCGAGCGGTCGACCAGAGCAGAAAATCTGCTCTCTGTATATGGGCGGTCGGCCGGGCGGTCGAATTGCCCCAACGGTCATATTTCTGACCGTTGGCGGTCGGCCGGCCAGCCGACCGCAAGCCTGTCAGGCTACCAGATCAGTCTAACGGCTAGTTTTCTTTTGGGCCTATAAATACCCCATCTCTTTGGGGATTTTGATAAGGTTTTAACAAGAAAAATTCCTAGTTTCTCCAGAGTTTAAAAGAAGTTTTCAAAGTATTTTAGAGCTCAAAAGATTTCATTCTTGTTTTGTTTTAGAGTTTTTGAAAAATCAAAGAAAATAGAATTTTGGTAGATTTGGTTTGTTCTTCATTTATATCTTTTACCAAGAGTTTTCCCAAGTATTTTTCTTTTAGTTTTTGTTTTCAAAACTCTAGTTTTTTCACACTTGAGCTATCATCTATCCTATTCTATTAGGATCATTATTTTGTGGAAAAAGAGATGTGTTTGAGGTTGATTAAGCCTCCAAGTTGTAAACCCTCCTTGTTTTGTTGTATCCCTCTTTGGTAGAGGTTGATCGGAGTGGTATTGTTTGGATCCCTCTTCGGTAGAGGTGATTGTGTTTGTTGTTGGCTACGGGCCTTATCCCTCTTCGGTAGAGGTGGATTGGTTGTATTGCCTTGGTGGCATTGTAAGGTTGAGAGAGGAGTTCGGTACTCCTTAGTGGATTGGAAATCCTTCTCGGTGAAGGCGGGGACGTAGAGCTAGGGGCTTGAACCTCGAAACATATCTTTGCGTTTGCGTTTGATCCATTATCTCTAAACTCTCTCTCTCTCTTTACATTTGTGCAAAGCATAGCATTATTCATTTCATATCATTCATACTTGCTTGCATTTGTGCCTTGCATATTTCATATTGCTTATCATCCTTATATGCTTGGCTTGTTGTTTGTGTGTGCCTCACTTATACTTAACCACAAGAGCTTCATATAGCACCTCAACCCATATCTAGGGGAATCAAGAGGAGTTAGTCCAGAGCCCTTCACGGGGAATCCGGCTACACTTGTGTGTTGTACTAAGTGTGTTGCAAAATTATTTTAAGCTTCCGCATTTAGCGCATTTAGTTTATAGATTAGCATATCACCTATTCACCCCCCCTCTAGGTGATTTACAACTTCCTCTCTCACTTTTCCTTTATTGTTTCTTTTACTTTATGGCTAACTAACTTTTCATTAGCATGGCTAACTAACTACTAACTCACTAATTTCTAACACTTGATTGATAACCCAAATGAGTCAATAGTGTCAAACAAGCCTTGTGCAAACAAGAGCTATGGCATCTTAAGACGAGGGTTTAACTCTAATTTACCTATAAGTATTACTTTCTTATACTTCATGCTTAATGAGTTTTGATGATTTATAAGGTGTGTACTTTACTTGTTATTGTAAGTTAGAGACTTCTCCTTTTAACTTTGCCGATACCAATAGTGCACTCGCGTCTTCCCTTATTCTCGCCTTCTATCGGATCTTGATAAGGGAATGTCCGAGTTTTTGCCGTGTATAGCTAAGTTTTAGGATGAACTTTCACTCGATTTTCGCGTGAATAGTTCCAATGCAAAAGGTTTGTGTTCGCCTATGATCCATCGTGAGGCTATCTTCCAAAAGTTAGAAATTAGTGGGAATACTTAGTAGAAAGTTAGCCATGCATTCTTACAACTAAGAAAAAAATCACTTTTTACAAACCACCAAAACATTTTCCAACAATTCTTCAAACAACTTGTTTTTACTTTTCAATTCTTTATTGGACACAAAGAACTTTCTTTCTTCTTGAACTTTGAAGCTGCATCAAGCTTTCATCGCTCTCCCTCCTTGTGGATACGACCCGTATAGCCACTTTACTACTACGGAAGAATCGAAAAAGCAGTAACATCAACCCACACTTCTTCTCTTATTTTAGTACTTACTTTTTGCCGATCAAATTTTGGCGCCGTTGCCGGGGAGGGAACGGCTTTATTGTTCACTACTAAAGATTGTTCTTTTTGTGTGTAGGAGAAGTACCAAGGAGCTCACTATCACGGGAAGCGAAGGAGGTGGCCAAGGACATTGCACGAGGATTCATTTGCCCTCGGAAAAATTCATGTAAAAGCGAGTTTTTTCCGATTGAAGTACTAACAACTCGTTTGCAGGGTTGCCAAAAGCCGCTAAAAAAAAATTGCTTTCTAAATTTTTAGTTTTCTTGGATGCTTCACCTATATGCATGTGTAATAAATTCAACAGAAATTCACTTGTTGCTTAATTGAAATTTGAATTAGACTTTTGCATTTAGGGCACGTGTCTATTTCAATTCATTTCAAGTTCTATTGAAGAGTGCTGGAAAAAAGGTACGTGTGCATTCATATAGAATAGGACCAACATTTTGAAGTGATTTACCGCTTTGAGTGTTACCTTATTGTGAATAAACTGCACACTTGCACAATTGACTTTAAGGGCAAAACCCAAATAAACAAGATAAGGTGGGGATTTCATCACCCTTCCTCAGACCAAAAATCATCTCCAAGTGCACTCACATGTTCCCAAGCCTTAACTAAAAATCAATAGAC
Organism: Agave tequilana; assembly: GCA_038442645.1. NCBI lineage: Eukaryota > Viridiplantae > Streptophyta > Magnoliopsida > Asparagales > Asparagaceae > Agave > Agave tequilana. The sequence continues at coordinate 19,859 of JAVJIF010022717.1, forward strand.
GCTGGCCATAGGGACATCTCGGACTCACTAAGAGATTAAATGAGGTTGGAAATTGTAAGAACTATACTCCTACAAAATCGGTGTCTAAGGAAAGTGGATTGAGAGGTAAAGCCTCGAAAGCTCCGTGGTTTGGCATAATTAGGCCCGTGGCTCTGCCTAGATACCTCCCCCCGAGCTTTGCCCTTTCCTCGCCGATTAGCTTATAGTCGAGTTCCTACAATAACCTTCCCCGAAGAATCGACCAATTAGGAGTCGTCTAGGTCCATGTACCTTAGACTAAGGCTTGTGGTTGTTCTTCTTTCTTTGTTTGTTTTTCATTCTTTTCGATTATTTGTTGTTTTTGCGTTGTTTGTGGTGTGCTGCATGCAAGAGTGGGTGAGAGATCCGTCAACTTTCAGACTAACAAGAAACACTTCTCTACCCTTGCATCCAGAACCGGTGATGGCGTCACTTCAGGATAGATTTTACCCGATCAGAACTTCACTTCCATCTTGCATAAAACTTCCTGAAGCAAATGGAAATAACTTCGAGTTAAAGCCCCAATTCATTAACACTCTTCCCAAATTTCATGGTTTAGAATCGGAGGACGCATACTTTTTTGTTAGGGAATTTGAAGAAGTATGCCTCATGATGCGTATACCACAGCTAGGAGACGATGCCGTTAGGTTACGTTTCATCCCTTTTTCCCTAAAGGATCTAGCTAAGAATGGTTGTACAGCTTGGCAGCAGATTCAGTCACGACCTGGGATGATTTCGTCAAGGCCTTCTTGAAGAAATTCTACCCAATTCACAAAACTGCCCTCATTAGGAAGAACATCATGCAGTTTAAGCAAGACCCGAGCGAACCATTTGGAGATACTTTGAGCGATTCAAAGATCTCCTAGCTCAGTGCCCTCATTATGGCGTGGAGAAATGGCGTCAGTGCCATATTCTCTACGATGGTCTAGACTATCAAACGAAAACCCTTTTAGAGACCAGGTGTCAGGGAGGGTTCTTGCAGAAGGATGAGAATCAGGGTTGGGATTTGTTTGAGGATTTAGCTGAGAAAACCCTGCAATGGGAGCCAGCCTCGGAGAAACCTAGGAATTCACAATCTATAGCTTCAAGAGGAGGGATCCTATCTCTAGAATCATCCATAGCTGCCGAGGCCAAGATTGTTACCCTAATGAGAAAGATAGAGGCTCTGGAAACAAAAGATCCTGCCAGTGTCAACCAGATCAACCCACCACCAATTTACGATCCGGGTTGTTCATATTGTCAGGCACTAAACCATGTTTTGAAGAGTGCCCTATTTTCCATGCCCAGCAAGTGCCACCGGAACACATGAACGCTGCTTACTCACGGCCGCCTCACAACCCCTACTCACAGACCTACAATCCCGGCTGGAGAAATCACCCCAATTTCTCCTGGGCCCAAAACAATCCTCCCAGGCCTAATTTTTCTAACAACTTCCACCATCCTACTCCTCCACCAACTTTTCCCAGTCAAGCCCCAGCTTCTTCCTCCCAAGGCTCACCAATGGAAAAGAAAATCAATAAGTTGGAGGAGAGCATAGAGGCTTTCATAAAGTCCCAAACCGCTTTTATGCAAAACCAGGACAAATTCTGAACAATCATTCACAGGCCATATCAAGATTGGAAATACAGATGAGCCAGTTAGCTAGCCCCTAAGTGAAAGACCTAAGGGTACTTTGCCTAGTCAGCCATTAGTTAACCCAAAAATCTCCAATCAAGCATATGAAATTCAGGATCCATCGATTAACCAGTGCAATGTTGTTCACATACTGCGATCTGGAAAAAAGGTAGACAACCAGGTCTACCAACAGAAAAGTCCAGTCCATCCTGATCCCACTCCAGCCTCCACCTCTGCTAGTTCCTCCCAATTCACTTCACAAACATCTGACGAGGACAAAGATGCTGAACAAGTTCATAAGCCTGTAGCACCCTTTCTCAATAGGCTTAGGAACAACAATAAAAATATGCACGTGGAGAAAATGTTAGAGATGTTCAACCAGGTCAAATTGAATGTGCCACTTCTTGACGCTATCCAACAAGTCCCGGCCTATGCCAAATTTCTTAAGGATATGTGTACAAAGAAGAGAAAGACCAATGTGCCCAAGAAAGTCTTCTTGGCCACTAATATAAGCGAAATTCTGTCTGGTCCCATTCCGGTGAAATACAAGGATCCCGGATGTCCCACCATTTCCTACACCATAGGACAGACCGAAATTAGTAGAGCACTTCTTGACCTGGGAGCAAGTATCTGTTGGCCCAAAGGCCTTCCACCCTAGTATTGATGATGATTAACTCATGTAGTTATGTGTACTAATAATCTTGTGATTTTAGTTTCAGATCATTAATCAAGTTATTAGTTGGTGATTAGCTTCAACAAGATGATTTGGAAGCTTTCACATGTTGATTCAAGAGCCCGAGCGTCGAAGATCATATATAGCAATTGCTCGGTGGATCAAAGAGTTTTGGATCGAGTCGGCTTGGAGATTGCGCTCTACAAGAAGACATCAGTACCATAATTTAGTTTTGTGTTTAGATCCAAAGTGTAAAGATTAGAATAGTATGATATGCTCAAGTTCACAACACACACGTTTCATGTTTTGAATATTGGTTTTCGGTTTTTCGGTTTTAGGTTTAACCGATCTTTGTTTGCATGAATAGATAGATTCAAAACAAGTTTATATGGTTTAATGTATGTTAGATTTGTTCTACATACATGCATGCTTAATTTCCTAGACAAACTTAGTTTTGACTTACTTATTCATGTGTTTTATGTTTTGGTATTTTTGACAAAACATATTTTGGAATTAAAGACAAAAACATGGATATATATATATGTTTCATGTATATAGGATTATATCTATATACATCATGCCTAAATGTTGTTTAATATCATGTTATTGTATTTGAAAGAGTTTTGGACAAAACGTATTTTCTATTCAAAATCCAAGTTTTAGAAAATACAGTTTTTGGTTTTTGGTAAAAATGATAAGACACAAAAATAGTTCATATTGATTGATATTTGAGCTAAACTTTTTATCACATGTTTATATATCAATGCAAAATGATAAAACTATTTTTGGTGATTTTTAGGAGTGTTAAAAGAGTTTTCAACATATTTTTAAACTGTTTTTCTGACCCAGTTTTCTGTTCCAGGCTTCAACCAGTCGACTAATCTTCTGACAAGTCGACTTGGCATGAAGTCGGTCGACCGGGTCGGTCGACCGACGTGCACAGATTTGTGCACGTTTGGCAGACTTGGGACGGTCGACCGTCCGGGTCGACCGGGTCTGAGAGCAGAGCTCTCTGCTTGTTTGGGTCGACCGGGGCGGTCGACCGGTAGCTGTCAACGGTCAGAATATGACCATTGGACGGTCGACCGTGCGGTCGACCGGCAGGGCTATTTTGGCAAAATTTGCTGCCAACGGCTAGTTTCCAGATTTGCCTATAAATACCCCATTGGAAAGAGTTTTTTTAAAAAGATTTTTTGTGCGAATTTTTCCCTACTCTTAGTGTTTTCACAGCAATCAAAAGATGTTTTGGATTCAAATTGAACAATCTATTTAGTGTTTTTGCTAGGGTTTGGAATATCAAAGAAAAGGGTTTTTGGGAAAAAGAGTTTTGATTCATCTTCTATATCTTGATTTCAGTTTTTTTTCCAAGGATTTTCTTTGTGATTTTGATTTCCATTCCATTGGTTTTCTTCACACTTGAGCAACATCTACTTTCTTATTCTATAGGATCTTTGTGTGGGAGAATGAGATAGTTTGTGGTTGTTGTTTAGACCACCAAGTTGTAAACCCAATCTTTTCTTGGCTTTGTGCCTTTAGGTTGTATCCCTCAAAGTTGTGAGGTGATCCTTGTGTTTGCTTTGTGCTAATCCCTCGGATTGTGAGGGATTGTTTTGTTGGATTGGAGCTTGCCTCAAGGAGGAGGTTGTGGTTGTAAAGAGAGGAGTTGGGTACTCCTTGTGAGAGTTCTTTGTGGACTTGCTAGTGGATTAGAAATCCTTCGTGTGTCGAAGGCGGGGATGTAGAGCTGGGTGCTCGAACCTCGTAACATATCTTGTTGTTTGCGCTTGATCCATTGACTCTCTCTATCTCTCTCTTTACTTTGTGCCTTGCAAATATTCATATTGTGCATTCATAATTGCTTGGCTTGGTTGTGTGTGCATCATTTGTTGATTGCACTTGAGTGTATTGCATTAAGTTTTTAAATTTCGCATTGAGTTCACTAGATTAGCATAATCACCTATTCACCCCCCCTCTAGGTGATCTTTCAATTGGTATCAGAGCTAGTGCTCCTGATATTTAGATTTAACCACCTAGGAGTGAGATCTTGGTTTGCTAATCTTCATTTGCATTGTTCATTTGCACTCATTTAGTTTGCTCTCATGGATAGCCCTCCTATGTTTGACCATATTAGACTTGATGTTTGGAAGGCCAATATGAGTAGCCATTTGAAAAGACTAGGACATCTAGTTTATCAAGCCTCCACTATGGAATCATTCCCTAATAGTAGCAAGCATAAAAAGGCAAATGCATTAGCACTTAGAACACTTAGAGCATCTCTTAGTGAACATCTTTTACCGGTGTTTGATCGTTATGACTCGGCTTTTGCAGTTTGGAGCTTATTGACGTCTCCCGAGCTTCCAAGGATTTCAACAAGATGAGGAGATCTATGAGAGAAAAGTCCGAAGAGCGTTGCCTCATGGTCCAAGGGAATAACTCCTTGAGGTACAATCAGATTCTCAAATAGATGATAGCTCTAGTTCCTATAGCCATGGTTGTTTTGAAGTTCAAACTTTAAATTTGGAACTTGCTCAAAAGCTTAAAATTTATTGAAAAAACACAATCTTTTGAAAGAGGGCAACCTTGTTTTGAAAAATGAATTAAAGGATTTGTGTTCTAATTTTGAATCAGTTTTGCAAGAGAAGGAAGAGATCACTAGTGAACGTGACTCACTAAGATCTCAACTAGACCTTGCCCTTGATGAGATTGAGATTTTGAAAAACAAAAATGATTGTAATGATGTTGTGAAAAACAATGAGGTTTATCTTCTAAATTGGATTTTGTTTTAAAAGATAACCTTGTTTTGAAAAACAAAATTGATTCAATTACAAAAGAATTGGATTTAGTTTTAAAGAAAAATGAATCTTTGAAAATTGAAATTGATTCTCATGTGTGCCATGCTAGTATAGCTTCTTCTTCTTCTTGCACACCTATTGCATGCTCCACTTTATCTTCCACTATTGAAAATGATATAAATGTTTTGAAGAAAAGTGTTGAATGTTTGGGCTCCACTTTGAGCCAATGCACATTGAATCATTCACGTTTGGAAACCTTGGTTCGCAAGAAACAAGGTCCATCTTTGCATGCACACCCATCACGGCATACACGTGCTTCCCACGGACACCACCATCACACGTATGCTCATGTGTACACATGTACACATTGTGGCCGAAAAGGTCACCTTGCTAGATTTTGTTATGATCGTGTTTTTCATGAAAATTTAGCAACTAATCTTGTTTGAGTTAGAAAAGATACTAAACCCCGTGGACCCAAAAGAAATGGGTACCAAGACCACCTCTATGCTTTTTGATGTAGGTGGGGGCTCTCGCATCACGTGAGAGTATTGGTGCCTTGAGGTGGATGCGTTCTAAGCTTTAAAGAGAACCATTTAGATGCTTCACTCTCAAGGGGATTTGGTGGGAGGACCACCGTGGTTTGGAGAACTAGAGATGCACCTTCATTGGTTTTGGTATCATTCTCTAACTCCCGTTTTTATTTGCATGCTTTTCATGTTCATCTATTTATAGCATGCCATGGTTTATTGTTCATTATGCTTATGCCATGTTGATTAGATTAGTGTTATACATGTTTAGTTACTTGAGCACCCATGTTTTATATGGATCTATATTTAGTGTTCTCACCTTGTTTAAACTAACATGTATGCCCTAGATCTAATGCACATGCATATGCATTATGACCATTTGGATGTTTATGATTGTATGATTTTTTTTTTAATGATTCATATTTTATTGTTTCATGATTTGTATGATATTTGTCATGTTTATTAGACTTATGCTTTACATGATTAGTTGTTGAGACACCCATGTTTAGTATGGACCCATATTTTGTGTTCTCTTTATGTTTTAGCTATCATGTTAATCATAGATCTAATGCACATGTCTTTGTCATGCTAATCATATGATTGACTATGACTTTTTGTTTTAATAATTCATGTTTTGATTATTATGTTTTTCATGTTGGGTTATGATTCCCATTTTATGCTTCATGTTTTAACTACTTGCTTGAATGATAAGTTTTCATTAAGAGTAGGATTTATACTTGTACAACTAGTGAGCTACAAATAGACCTTTATTTATATTTGTGCTTGAACGCTCATTTGTATTCACTTGATGTACTAGTATAGTTTAATTTTGATGATTCTTGCATTTGACTTGTATTCCTAGTTCTGGATTTGTTTTATGAGTTTTTCATGTCATGTATATGTTTAATTTGCTAAACCTTAAGATATACATGTATACCCTTTGAGTCATTTGCCTTTCATGCAAATCTATATATATGAACTCAATTGTGTTTAGGGATATGTATGTATACTTATTGTGTTGACAATTCATACATATACCTTGAAATGAAATTAGTTTGGTGAAAATTTAGTTTTTCTTGATTTCGTGTTTATTTGTTTAACTTCATGTATATGTCTATCTTATCCAAACTATTGATTATACATGTACATCCTTGAGCCACGTGCCTTCAAGCATATACTTTTGTGGACTCATTATGTTTAGGATATGTATGTATACTTTAGTTTGTACATGACATACATATGCCTTGAAGTTTAAATCGTTTTGATGAATTTCATGTTTGCCAAGTGATTTCACATTTATAATGAATTTCATGTTTTTAAGATGATTTCAATGGGTGATTTCACATCTTAGATGAATTTCAAGTTTTCAAGGAATTTCATATGAGCTTAATTGAATATTTTCATGTTGATATGTGTCACATTATACTTGTACACTCACTTTATTAGTTTACTCATGATTTGTTTTCATGAGACTATGATATGGACTTTATGGACTTTGAGTGTTTAGTGATCATGTGATTTACATGTGTTTCATGAAAAACAATTTTGTTTTATTCCTTACTTGAAGGATTTCGTACTAGTTCTAAAAGTTTTTCCTATAACTAGTTCGTATTCTTCACTATGGTAGAGATTTTCAAACATACCACATTTTCAAATCTATTTTTGAAAACCCCTACCTTCTATGGGAGGATGGATGGGAGATCATGTTCATGTATGCCTTATATTGAAAATCATTTAAAACTTGAACCATGATTGGGAGGTAGTAATATGAGACATACATTTGATCTTATTGTTATTTCAATTGGTATCATTGAATTCTTTCATTTGGTATCAATCTTGACATTTCTTGTATACTCATATATGTTTGTATGTATGTATGTTTCATTTCTAAGAATATCAATTTCTATTGGTATCTATTTTTCATACATATATGTTTTATTTGTGCTTATTATATCCCTATATCTTTAAGCACAAAATCTTGTTTATGCTAGTGCTTGAGCTTCAATTTTGTCTCAATTGATTACTTTTAAATTGGTATCAAGCCTAAGCATTATTTTAGTTGGTATTTCATAAAGGGGGAGAAAATTTGATTTTGTCTTTCAATTGGTATTTGATTCCCACTCCCTTACTTTATGATTGAAAATTCAATTTGGTATCATATGTTCAAAATGAAAAATATTTACAATTGGTATCAAAACTTTGGTTAGACATTCAAAATTTATTATGTTTAAATTTCAAAATGGTATCAAGATGTTTCATGTGTTTTTGCTTAAAATTGGTATCAATATTTTTTTGTTTGTTTCCTTTCAATTGGTATCAATATTCTTTGACATATTTTCAATTGGTACCTTAATTGATTGTCACTCCTAATTGGTTTTGTTTTTGTCTTAGACAAAAAGGGAAAATATCATTTTTATTGATTCGTTGTTCGAACAAAAGGGGAGAAAAATTTATGAATTTAGTTTTGTTTTTACCCCTTATTGAAGATTGATTCTTTGTATTAAAAAGAGAGAAGATTTTGTTTTGATTTGGTTTGTACCCCTTTGTTGATGATTGACAAAAAGGGGGAGAAGTATTTTGGTTTATATATGCATGTTTATGTTTTTGCATATATTAAGTTTAATTTAGTTTAATTTTAATTGATATCTAGAGCATGTTTTGTAATTGGATGTTTTGTAATTGGTATCTAGAGCATGTTTTGTTTAAACATTTCATTGGTATCTAGAACCTTTTACTGTTTATGCATAGATATGCATGTTTCATGTTTCATGTTTGATATTCATTGCACATTATTTATTGTTTATTTGTTTATGCATGAGTTAAGGGGGAGCTTCTTTGAAGCTTAACTTTAATCCATGCATATATAACTCCATGAGTTTTGTCATCGTCAAAAAGGGGGAGATTGTTGGCCCAAAAGCCTTCCACCCTAGTTTTGATGATGATTAACTCATGTAGTTATGTGTACTAATAATCTTGTGATTTTAGTTTCAGATCATTAATCAAGTTATTAGTTGGTGATTAGCTTCAACAAGATGATTTGGAAGCTTTCACATGTTGATTCAAGAGCCCGAGCGTCGAAGATCATATATAGCAATTGCTCGGTGGATCAAAGAGTTTTGGATCGAGTCGGCTTGGAGATTGCGCTCTACAAGAAGACATCGGTACCATAGTTTAGTTTGTGTTTAGATCCAAAGTGTAAAGATTAGAATAGTATGATATGCTCAAGTTCACAACACACACGTTTCATGTTTTGAATATTGGTTTTCGGTTTTTTCGGTTTTAGGTTTAACCGATCTTTGTTTGCATGAATAGATAGATTCAAAACAAGTTTATATGGTTTAATGTATGTTAGATTTGTTCTACATACATGCATGCTTAATTTCCTAGACAAACTTAGTTTTGACTTACTTATTCATGTGTTTTATGTTTTGGTATTTTTGACAAAACATATTTTGGAATTAAAGACAAAAACATGGATATATATATGTTTCATGTATATAGGATTATATCTATATACATCATGCCTAAATGTTGTTTAATATCATGTTTTGTATTTGAAAGAGTTTTGACAAAACGTATTTTCTATTCAAAATCAAAGTTTTAGAAAATACAGTTTTTGGTTTTTGGTAAAAATGATAAGACACAAAAATAATTCATATTGATTGATATTTGAGCTAAACTTTTTATCACATGTTTATATATCAATGCAAAATGATAAAACTATTTTTGGCGAGTTTTAGGAGTGTTAAAAGAGTTTTCAAAATATTTTTAAACTGTTTTTCTGACCCAGTTTTCTGTTCCAGGCTTCAACCAGTCGACTAGTCTTCTGACAAGTCGACTTGGCATGAAGTCGGTCGACCGGGTCAGTCGACCGACGTGCACAGATTTGTGCACGTTTGGCAGACTTGGGACGGTCGACCGTCCGGGTCGACCGGGTCTGAGAGCAGAGCTCTCTATTTGTTTGGGTCGACCGGGGCGGTCGACCGGTAGCTGTCAACGGTCAGAATATGATCATTGGACGGTCGACCGTGCGGTCGACCGGCAGGGCTATTTTGGCAAAATCTGCTGCCAACGGCTAGTTTCCAGATTTGCCTATAAATACCCAATTGGAAAGAGTTTTTTTAAAAAGATTTTTTGTGCGAATTTTTCCATACTCTCTAGTGTTTTCACAGCAATCAAAAGAAGTTTTTGGATTCAAATTGAACAATCTATTTGGTATTTTTGCTAGGGTTGGAATATCAAAGAAAAGGGTTTTGGGAAAAGAGTTTTGATTCATCTTCTATATCTTGATTTCAGTTTTTTTCCCAAGGATTTTCTTTGTGATTTTGATTTCCATTCCATTGGTTTTCTCTACACTTGAGCAACATCTACTTTCTTATTCTATAGGATCTTTGTGTGGGAGAAAGAGATAGTTTGTGGTTGTTGTTTAGACCGCCAAGTTGTAAACCCAATCTTTTCTTGACTTTGTGCCTTTGGGTTGTATCCCTCAAAGTTGTGAGGTGATCCTTGTGTTTGCTTTGTGCTAATCCCTCGGATTGTGAGGTGATTGTTTTGTTGGATTGGAGCTTGCCTCAAGGAGGAGGTTGTGGTTGTAAAGAGAGGAGTTGGGTACTCCTTGTGAGAGTTCTTTGTGGACTTGCTAGTGGATTAGAAATCCTTCGTGTGTCGAAGGCGGGGATGTAGAGCTGGGTGCTCGAACCTCGTAACATATCTTGTTGTTTGCGCTTGATCCATTGACTCTCTCTCTCTATCTCTCTCTTTACTTTATGCCTTGCAAATATTTATATTGTGCATTCATAATTGTTTGGCTTGGTTGTGTGTGCATCATTTGTTGATTGCACTTGAGTGTATTGCGTTAAGTTTTTAAATTCCGCATTGAGTTCACTAGATTAGCATAATCACCTATTCACCCCCCCTCTAGGTGATCTTTCAGTATCAACTTGCTACCTCTCTCAGTATACCAACAACTTGGGTTGGGCGAGCTAAGCCCAACTCGAGTCACCATTCAGCTAGCCGACCGATATGTGAAGATCCCTAAGGGGGAAATCATAGACATCCTCATCCGGGTCAGGGATTTCATTTATCCCGTTGACTTCATTGTGCTTGAGACCCAACCTGTGTCCAATTTAGGTCTCAAACTCCCGTCATCTTAGGGCGCCCATTCCTTACTACAGCCAATGCCATAATCAACTGTAGGAACGGGTCCATGCGATTGACTTTTGGAGACATGACGAAGGAAGTCAATGTCTTCAATCTTGGAAGACAACCTAGGGATGTCAATGATCAGACGTTTGAGGTCAATTCTATTGAAAACCTGACCAGTGAGCATGAGGAAAGTATGGAGACAGAAATTGAGGCTGAGGATTTTAACCTAGACTAGATCGTAGATTCAGCAGTGGATTGGGCGTCAAACCCAAGTGTACCTTATCCTAGGATTGAAAGCCCAGAGATTGCCTCCAATAAAGCAACATCTTCCCTAAAGCTAAAAGCCTTGCCTGAACATCTCAAGTACGCCTACCTGGGCGGAAAGGACACCTTGCCATTCATCATAGCATCACACCTGACTGAGGAACAAGAGGACAGCTTAATGTCTATTCTGAAAAGACATAGGGAAGCTATTGGATGGACAATGAAGGACATCAAGGGAATAAGTCCAGCCATAGTACAACATAGAATCCATTTAGTCGATGAAGCAACCTCTAGGAGGGACCCACAACGCAGGCTTAACCCTCTCATGCAAGAGGCAGTTAAGGCTGAAATTCTGAAACTATTAGATAATGGGATAATTTATCCCATTTCTGATAGTCAACGGGTTAGCCCTGTTCATGCGGTCCCAAAGAAGGCTGGCTTTACCGTGGTAAAAATGAGGAAAAAGAGTTGGTACAAACAAGACTGCCTACCAGGGTTGTTTGTATCGACTATAGGAAGTTGAATGCAGCTACCCATAAAGACCAGTTCCCACTACCCTTCATCGACCAAATGCTTGAGCGTTTGGCTGGACATGAGTACTACTGCTTTCTAGATGGGTACTCGGGATACAATCAAATCCCCATTGCTGCAGAAGACCAGGAAAAGACAACGTTCACCTGCCCGTTCGGAACCTTTGCTTATCGGCGCATGCCTTTTGGATTGTGCAATGCTCATGCAACATTCCAACGGTGCATGCTTAGTTTGTTCTCTGACATGGTGGAACATTTTCTTTAGATTTTCATGGATGACTTCCCATCTACGGAGATTCATTTGATCAGTGTCTTCATCACTTAGAGTTAGTGCTACAAAGATGGATTGAGAAGAACCTAACTCTAAACTGAGAAAAATGTCACTTTATGGTAAGACAGGGGATTGTCTTGGGTCATGAGATTTCGAGGAGAGGCATAGAAGTGGATAAGGCTAAGGTAGAAGTAATTGCTAAGCTTCCACCACCCAAAAGCATCAAGGATATTAGATCCTTTCTAGGGCATGTTGGGTTCTACCGACGGTTCATTAAGGATTTTAGCAAAATCGCTAGGCCTTAACCAACCTGCTCGCTAAGGACGTGCCCTTTGATTTCAACGATGAGTGTTTTAAATCATGGGGAAGCTTAAGCAAGAACTTATCTCTGCGCCTATCATTTCTGCTCCTAATTGGACCCAGCCATTTGAAATCATGTGTGATGCATCTGATTTTGCTATTGGCGCTGTTCTAGGATAGCGCATAGATAATAAGCAGCACGTGATTTATTACTCGAGTAGGACTTTGAATGATGCCCAACAGAACTATACAATGACTGAGAAGGAATCTTGGCCGTTGTCTCTGCGTTAGAAAAGTTCCGGCCTTACTTGTTAGGTTCGAAAACGGTGATTTTTACGGATCACTCGGCTCTGAAATACCTCATGACCAAGAAGGAAGCAAAAGCCCGACTGATTCGGTGGATCCTTTTGCTTCAAAAATTTGACTTAGAGATCTGGGATAAAAGAGGTATAGAAAATGTGGTTGTTGATCATCTCTCACGAATTCCGAATGTACCAACCATCCAAGCTCTGATCAACGAGGATTTTCCAGACGAGCATATCCTAGCCATTCTTAAGGAACCCTGGTATGCTGACATCGTTAATTACCTGGCAACAGGACAATTACCCGCTGACTGGACAAAGCAAGACCAATACCGCTTCTTTGCCCAAGTACGGTACTTCTTCTGGGAAGAACTGTATCTTTTTAAGTATTGTCCCGACCAAATAATTAGACGATGCATACCCGAGGAGGAACAGAGGAGTGTGCTCAGCTTTTGCCATGACCTTGCATGCGGAGGACATTTCAGTCCCCGCAAGACTGCAGAAAAGTTTCTACAAAGTGGGTTCTACTGGCCCACTTTGTTCAAAGACTCATATCATTTTGTAAATCATGCGCAAATTGTCAGAAAATTGGAAGATTTCAAGAAGAGACATGATGCCCCTAAACCCGATCCTTGAAGTTAAAATTTTTGATGTTTGGGGTATTGATTTCATGGGGCCATTTCCCAATTCCTTCGGCGACCAATTCATTTTGGATGCTGTAGATTATGTCTCTAAGTTGGTAGAAGCTGTGCCAACTAAGACGAATGACAACAAAGTGGTTGTCAAATTTCTCAAAGAGAACATCTTCTCCCGATTTGGCACCCTAGAGCGATAATTAGTGATAACGGATCACATTTCTGCAACAGAGTTTTTGAAACTCTGATGCGAAAATATTCCATCAATCACAAGTTATCAACTCTGTATCATCCCCAGACAAATGGGCAAGTCGAAGTCACCAACCGACAGATCAAGCTCATTCTAGAAAAAACTGTTGGACAAAACTGAAAGGATTGGTCGGTTAAGCTCAATGATGCATTGTGGGCTTACCGCACTGCTTTTAAGACAGTTCTGGGGATGTCTCCTTATAGAATCGTGTTTGGAAAAGCCTATCATCTGCCAGTAGAGTTAGAACATCGGGCCATCTAGGCAATTAAGCAACTCAACTTTGATCTGACCAAGGCCGGTGAACTTAGGAAACTGCAGATTTCAGAATTAGAAGAGATATGGAATGAAGCCTATGAGAATGCTCGAATCACCAAGAGCAGAACTAAACTTTCCATGACCAAATCATAACCCGAAAAAACTTTGCTCCGGGAGATAAGGTTCTGCTATATAACTCTAGGCTTCATATTTTCGCGGGAAAGCTGAAAACTCATTGGTCAGGACCGTTCATTGTGCGCATTGTTTTCCCACACGGTGTTGTGCTTATTGCAGACCCTAAGAACAACACGGAATTCAAAGTCAATGGGCAAAGACTGAAGCCCTTCTTGACCACTGAGCCTATGACTCCGGATGATAGTGTGCTGACTCTTTTTGCCCCGTCATACACCTAACCACAACAAATAATAATAAAAAAACTTGTTTATATGCTTACCCCTTCTTCATTTTTTTTAGCCTATTCGCCCTTGGCCGGCCCGAGTCCACGAAGACGGTGACATCATTTCTTCCCCCTATTTATTGCATTCGCATTTCCATATGCATTCATTGAGGACAATGCATTAGATAGGTGTGGGGGTGCTAACACTTTTCTTTCTTTTTCTTTTTATACTTCTCTTCCTTCTTTCAAAAAAAATCTTTTTCTTTTTATACTTCTCTTCCTTCTTTCAAAAAAAAATCTAGATTGAAAAGAAATTTCATACTCTTTGTAAACATACCAAAAGATTATAGGAATTACGGGAACCTTATTAAGAAATCTTTATTTTTGCCTAAGTAAAAAAGAAAGAATGGTTTGACTAAAAAGATAGGAGGATAAGGAAAATAACTCATACCTTTTATTTAGCCTTAGTAGAATATGCATAATTCACACACACATGCTTGGGATTTAGAGACACAACTCTGAAAAGAAAAAAAAAGCTGGATAATTGTGCCTCAAGAAGCATGATTACTCATGCCAAAAAAAACAAAAACAAAAATTAATATATAAATCTTGATTTCGTGGCCTACTCCACTTGCATATTTGACCTGAAGGGTGTTTTTTCACCTGGTTCCCTAAAACCATCTGGTTTGGGAGTCATCGGTTTGATATGTGTTACATAAGTGAAGTAGAAAGCCTAATGGAACTAAGAATAATAAGTAAATATTAATAAAATTAAAAGATATTCAAAGTTGAGTTGAAAAATCCTAAGCACATCACACTTACACAGTATGCATATCTATCTAAAGCAAAATAAAAGAATGAGTTAGAAGTACAAGATCCTTTCTAAATTTAAAGGAAAACCATAGTTTTTTCTTTTATGAAGGCTAAAGTATAAGAGGGCTTATGAGGGTTAAACCTAATTCTTACATCATTCGGTCATTTTTAATTAGATGATTGAAAGTTCTTTTTTATAAAAAAAAAAATTAAACGACTAACTTCTTTTCTTTCCTTACTAGATTTTGTGGGTGCAATCCGCTGAAAACCCTCAGGAGATAACACTCCTCGTCTAGGGGAAATCTAGAGGTTTAACGGCTTGTTGCACATGCTCAGTGCAATCGCGTCACCTGCGAAAGTGGTGTAATAATGTTCTCATTTTTGTTTTGCTCGGGACGAGCAAAAGATAAGTGTGGGGGTATGATTAGTCTCTAATTTTGCATAATTTTCATCACATTCTCATATTTATTTCATGTAAAATTTTGCTAAGAAAACCTTGCTTGCTTGATTCTAGGTCCATGGTGTGCAAATGAAGAAGAAGACCTAAATCACCATTTAATTGGTAATTAAAAGCCTACCAAGTAGCCATTGACTTTAGGGTGAAGATTTTGTCAGGCCAGGACATCAAATCACAAATCCAGGAGGTCAGGTGGACAGAAACCAGACTGGGCAGCGCACTGCCCAAAATTGGGGGCGTGCCGCCTAGCCTGGGCCGCGTTTCCGCGGCCATTTGGGCGCGCGCGCTTCCGTTTTGGGCCACGTGCTGTTCACGTGGCCCCCTTTGCCCTGGTGTCTATAAAAACCTCCCAGGGGTCTTTAGTTGGAGCAGATTTAGAGTTAGAGCAAGTTGTGTAGCTTTGTTTTTAGTTTGTAATTATATTGTTGTTCTTCTTCTACTTTTAAGTTTTAGCCATTAGAGTGAAAGAGAGAGAGTGTGTAAAGGGTTGTATTTGAAGGGTGACAAGATAATACAAGTACTACTTCTCTTCCTTCTTTCCAATTTACTAGTCTTTGCCGTTTACTTTTACTTCCTTGTTGTAGTGTAACTTCTTTCTTCTTCACCTCTTTTCTTTTACTTTGTTTAGTGTAACTTCCTCTCTCCACTTCTTTTCCTTTATTGTTTCTTTTACTTTTATGGCTAACTAACTTTTCATTAGCATGGCTAACTAACTACTATCTCACTAATTTCTAACACTTGATTGATAACCCAAATGAGTCAATAGTGTCAAACAAGCCTTGTGCAAACAAGAGCTATGGCATCTTAAGACGAGAGTTCTAACTCTAATTTACCTACAAGTATTTACTTTCTTATACTTCATGCTTAATGAGTTTTGATGATTTATGAGTTGTGTACTTTACTTGTTATTGTAAGTTAGAGACTTCTCCTTTTAACTTTGCCGATATCAATAGTGCACTCGAGTCTTCCCTTATTCTCGTCTTCTATCGGATCTTGATAAGGGAATGTCCGAGTTTTTGCCGTGTAAAGCTAAGTTTTAGGATGAACTTTCACTCGATTTCTACGTGAATAGTTCTAATGCAAAAGGTTTGTGTTCACTTATGATCCATCGTGAGGCTATCTTCCAAAAGTTAGAAATTAGTAGGAGCACTTAGTAGAAAGTTAGCCATGCATTCTTACAACTAAGAAAAAAATCACTTTTTACAAACCACCAAAACATTTTCCAATAATTCTTCAAATAACTTATTTTCACTTTTCAATTCTTTATTTGGACACAAAGAACTTTCTTTCTTCTTGAACTTTGAAGTCGCATCAAGCTTCCATCGCTCTCCCTCCTTGTGGATACGACCCCTATAGCCACTTTGCTACTACGGAAGAATCGCAAAAGCAGTAACATCAACCCACACTTCCTTCTCTTATTTTAGTACTTACTTTTTGCCGATCATAGGGGTGAATTTCCAAAAGGAATTTATCTACATTTCAATTTGTAACATGGATCTGAAAGGGAGTAGAAAAAAGTAATCGCAAAGACTCAGGTTTTACATAGAAACTCAATTTGGAAAAAACCACACAGAGAAGGGGGATAATTCACTATTTTCTAAACTATATCTCCAGTAAAAATATATCTGTCAAAAAATGTATGTCCCATCCTTGTCCCCTCTCGATATCTAATATACCATGGGGTTTCTATTGACGGTAAGAGTCATGCGGGATTCAATAACTGCACAATCTACACGTTGCGATCTTTTGTAAAGACCTAGATTTTGCTCTTAATTATGGGAGTGATATCTGCTGCTTTCTGTAACTGTTCGTGTTGAAATAGGGATCGTAGATCATGTTTAAAATATGGAATGACCTGGTGACATAATAGACTCCACAAATATAGGTGGGATTTGATGAAGCCAGCTGCAGAGGTTGTCTTTCTCATGTCGAAAGAACTAACCTCGGGAGGATGAACATCCTTGGGAGAATTAATTTCCTTGAGATAAAGGAATGGTCTCGGGAAGCTCTTGTTCGGAAGTTTTCCTTGCGAGTGTCTTTGGGAAATTCTGACGGCAAGAGACACGTGTCTTGACCCTAGCGCGAGTCAGATTTTGACCATAATAATTCACAACAAATTCATTTAAGATTCAGAGCATTATAACTATTTTTTCTTGTCTGCCCCTCTTATTAATCTAGTGAAACCCCTTCACAAAATAAGTGATGAATTAGAAATTATCAAAATCTGCCGAAGGAAGGTTTTCTCCCATGACTTATATAAAAACTTTGTCTGTTTGTCTGTCCATCCGTCTTCATTGGCGTGAGAGAAAGCAACATCCTTCTTCTTCCTCTCTCAGTTCCCTCTCCTTCTTCCTTCTCTCCCCCTCCTCCTCGGCCTGGCCAATCGGTTGATTTCCCATAGACACCAGCGGTATACTAGTATATTCAAAACTGACCGAAGGTAGGTTTTCTCTGGTGACTCATATAGAAACTTTGTCTGTCCGTCCATCTGACTTCATCCGCGAGAGAAAAAGCAGTGTCGACCCCCTCTTTCTTCTTTCACTTTTAGCTCCCCCTCCTTCCTCCTTCTTCTTCCTCTCTCCCCTCATCTTCCTCCAGACTGATCGATAGGTTTCCCACCGATAGCAGCAGTATACTAGTATATTATGGGTATGTTTGGTTGTCGTAATTGGTCTAATTCATACGTCGTAATTAGTAAACTCTTTTACAGTTGTAAATGAGTTATATGTATATGTTGGCCTAAAGGCCTATCACTCTAGTTTTGATGATGATCAACTCATGTAGTTATAGTACTAATGATCTTGTGTTTGATTAGTCTCAGATTTGTGATCAAGATCTTAGGTTGTGTGTAGCTTCAACAAAGGATTTAAAGTCAAGTTTTTGGAGCTAGCACGGTTTGATTCAAGAGCTTGTGCATTAAGACCACATCAAGTACTCAAGAGGAGTCGAGCTTGTCGGATCAAGTTTGGACCAAGTCAAGAAGATGAGAAGACTTCAAGTGAAGACTTCATGAAGACTTGTATCCAGGTTTGTTTTTATAAGATTTTGTTTTTAGATAAAATGTAAAGAATAAAATAGTTGGTGGATTGCTCAAGTATATCTTACACACACACTCTTGATTTAGATAAGTTTTCATAAAAGAATTTATATTTTGGAAAAATACAAAAGAGTTTTCTTTTAGAAAAATACCGGTTTGGTTTTTGGAATTCAAGTATGTATGTTTTAACCAAAACCATATTTAGAGCTTAATATCAAAAACATAGATATTTCACCATGTATGTGTAGTGGATCATATCCATACACTCTATGCTTTAAAAGAGTTTAAAATATCTTGTTTTTGTATTTGGAGAAGTTTTGGAAAAACCAAATTTTGGAAAATTACAGTTTTCATTTTTAGCCAAAAATTCTAAGTTACAAAAATAGTTCAAATTGTTTGTAACATGTCTTGATTTTGTTCAAGCATGTTTGATTTTCAAAGTATAATGTTAAAACTATTTTTGTAGATTTTTCATGATCTTATGCGATTTTATTTGAGCCAAAATTACCAAGTTTTTGATCCCTATAATGTCCTGACCTGGCTTCTGTCGGTCGACTGGACCGGTCGACCGAGCTTGAAGTCGGTCGACCGGGCTGGTCGACCGACGTGCACAAAACGTGCACGCCAGGATTGCTGGAGGGCCGGTCGACCGACCCGGTCGATCGTAGAGAGCTTCTCCTCCTGGAAAGCCCCAGTCGACCGGGCCGGTCGACCGGCAGAGAGCTCTGCTCTCTGTTCCAGTACCACGGTCGACCGGCCGGTCGACCGCTGGCTCAACGGTCAGAATTCTGACCATTGGCCGGTCGACCGGGCGGTCGACCGATAGGCCAATCTGGCTCCCAACGGCTAGTTTTTCTAGCCCTATAAATTGGGGCTTTGGGGGGCTGTTTTAGATAAGATTTTAAGTGGATTTTTACACCAGTTTTACTTACTCTTTCAAGAGGTTTTCTCCACTTATATTAGAGCCAAATATTTCCAATCAAAAGGGGAGTTTATCAAGAGTGTTTCAAAGTGATTTCTTTGAGTTTTTCACCGCACATTTCATCCTTGTTTTTCTCACAAACACTTGAGCTATCCTTTGATATATTCATCCTATAGGAGTGTTATTGTGAGAGGATTTTAGGTGATCAAAGTGTTGTGATCACCAAAGTTCATCTTTGTACTTTGAAGAGGCGGACTTGCGGGTTCGCAGTGTTTCGAGTTCGTGTGTGAACTCGGTGTTTGAGGTGCGGCCTCGGCGAGCTTGTGCGCTTGCGGTGTGTACGGGACTAGAGAGTCGAAGAGTTCTAGTGGGAACTCCTTGTAGGTGTTGCGGCACCGAGTGATCCGGTAGGATCGGTTTATAGTAGAAATCCTTCAAGTGTTGAAGGCGGGAACGTAGAGTGAGTGTGCTCGAACCTCGAAACAAATCTCCTGTGTTTGCGATTGCTCACTCTCTATCGCTTACTCTTGTTTATATCTTGCATGCTTTTATTGCTTTCATCTTATATGCTTGATATATATTGTGAGCTTAATTGTTATATGCTTGGGGATTGTTTGCTAACACTTGTATTCAACCAAGAGAGCCAACGCGGCACCTCAACTCTTATTTAGAGGAATCTTGAGGAGTTAGTCTAGAGCCCTTCACGGGAAATTCGGCTACACTCTTGTGTTATACTTGGTGTTTAGTTTAATAAGTTTTAATTAGCAAAATAAGTTTTTAATTTCGCATTATTTGACCATAAGATTAATCATCACCTATTCACTCCCCTCTAGGTGATTTACAATTGGTATCAGAGCCAAGTGCTCTTGATTTGGGTCTTACAACCTGGAGTTAAAGATCCCCATTTTTAGGCTAATCACAATATTTGTACACACACCATGGACTTCATGACACCTCCCACCTTTGACATCCTTAACATCCAAATTTGGAAGGTTAAGATGTCTTTGTACCTCAAAGGCCTAGGTATTCATGTTTATCTTGCCACTACTAGAGATTCATATTGTTTAAATGACAAAAATATTGAGGCTAATGCAAAAGCCCTAAATGCTTTAAGATCTACCCTAAATGATGTTTATTTATCTAGGGTTGCTAATCTTGACTTGGCTTTTGTAGTATGTAACACAATTCTCTTCCTTGGCGAAAAAGAATAATATTATGCGGGGAGCGACTCGGATGTTGGAAGTGACGCTTCCAACGTGTGCTACATGGTCCAAGGGGATAACCCCCTTGAGGTAATTACCGAATCCGAGGTAGAAGAAGATGTTGATATGACTTATGATGAGCTTGAATCTTTTTGTCAACAACTTCTTGAAAAATATGAAATGCTTAAAAAGGATAACAAAAATTTGAAAAAGAAATTTGATTGCATGTTAAAAGAAAATGATTTTTTAAAAATAAAGTTGCATGCTTTGAAAAAGAAAATGAAAGTTTGAAAAATGAAAATGTTTCCTTGCTTCTAAATTAAATGATCTTTGTGAAGGAAACACTATGTTGAAAAATAAAGTTGTTTTGGTGAAAAAACAAAAAGAAGTTGCTTTAAATGAAAACACTTCTTTAAAAAGAAAAATGATTGAAAAAGAAAAAGAAAATGTTTCTAACAAGAATAAGAAAAATGATTCTCTATCTCACCATGCTTTACATGCCACCATTAATCAAAATGAGATTAAAATTTTGAAAAATAAAATAAATTGTTTGAGCTCAACTATGAGCACATATGCATTTAACCATAAAAGATTGGAGTCCTTGTTTTCAAAGAAACAAACTTCACATGTTCATGCACATCATTCACATCACGCATACTCACTATTTGCACGCCACGATCACAATCATACACATATACATGTTAGAGTGTACAAATGTACACATTGTGGCCGTAAAGGCCATTTAGCAAAGTTTTGTTTTGATAAGTTACATCATATAAATTTTGCTAAAAAAATGTTTGGGTTCCTTACAAAACTAACCCCCAAGGACCCAAAAGAAAATGGGTACCAAAATTCCCACCTTGTGTTTTTGATGTAGGTGAGGGCTCTCACAAAACGTGAGAGGGATGGTGCCTTGGTAGTGGATGTATGGACATGATGGACATACTTTTGATGCACCGCTATCAAGGAGGTTTGGTGGAACAACCACCATGTTTTGGAGATTTGGAGTATAGTTCTTTGGTTTGGTAACTATCTCTAAACTCCTAGTTTATTTACATGCTTATTCATAT
This sequence comes from Agave tequilana, assembly GCA_038442645.1. Taxonomy (NCBI): domain Eukaryota; kingdom Viridiplantae; phylum Streptophyta; class Magnoliopsida; order Asparagales; family Asparagaceae; genus Agave; species Agave tequilana. Next base: position 41,333 of record JAVJIF010022717.1, read on the forward strand.
ATGATATTTTTAGCATGTTCATGTTTTGTGCTTCATGTGGTAAATACTAGTTTAAATGTAGTTTTATCAAAATTTGATTCATATACGTTTGCACTTCATTGTTCATTTGTACTCACTATATGCACATGTATAGCCTAGTTTTGATGATTCTCTCATTTACACATGTTTTGCCTATTTTCATATTTTACTCCATGTATATGTATCTTATATTCAAATCTAATAAATATACATGTATACTCTATGAGTCATTTGCCTTCATGCAATTTATATTATGGACTCTTTTTATGTTTAGAATATGTATGCATATTGTTAGGATTGAATAAAAGCATACATATACCTAGAAGTTTTGTTTTTAAGATGAAAAATGAATTTTTATGATTTTCATTTTTATATGAAAAATGAATTTTCATGATTTGTTTAATAAAATGATATTCATGTTTTGAGCTTTATTGATTATCTTCATGAAAAATGCTAATTACATAATTTTTGTGCACTCACACTTTATTTGTTTATTCATGACTTTGTTTCATAATTATTTTTTGAGCTTTATAAATTTCAAGTGTCACTTCTGTTGGCCCAAAGGCCTTCCACCCTAGTTTTGATGATGATTAACTCATGTAGTTATGTTTACTAATAATCTTGTGTTGTTTAAGTTTCAGATCATTAACCAAGATATTAGTTGGTGATTAGCTTCAACAAGGTGTTTAGAAGCTTTTCATGATGATTTCAGGGCCAAAGCTTCAAGATCATACATTGCCTAGCCCATGGATGGAGTTTTGGAGCAAGTCTACTTGAAGATGAAGATCATCAAGAAGACTTAGGTATCCATAATTTAGTTAGTGTGTTTAGATCCATTTGTAAAGCTTAGTATAGTTGATATGCTCAAGTGCACAAACACACACGTTTTCATGTTTTGGATTTGGTTTTCATGAATAGTAGATCAAAATAAGTTCACTTTATTTCTATGTATATTAGATGTATTCTAGATATACATACATGCTTTAAACTTGCTAGACAAACTTATTTTGACTATCCTATTCATGTATTGAAAAATCAAGTTTGATAAAAATACAAGTTTTGTTTTTGATAAAATTTGCAAGACTCAAAAATGAATTGATATGATTGATATATGTCTTGAAATTTTTATCACAAGTTTGTGTTTCAATACAAAATATTAAAATAAGTTTTGTGGATTTTTAGAAGACTTAAAAGATTTTTCAAAATATTTTTAAACTGTTTTTCTGACCCAGATTTCTGTTCCAGGCTTCAACCAGTCGACTAAGTCATCTGACCAAGTCGACTAGGCTGAAGTCGGTCGACCGGGACGGTCGACCGGGACGGTCGACCGACGTGCACAAATCTGTGCACGTTTGGCAGCTTTGGGACGGTCGACCCGGACGGTCGACCGGTCTGAGAGCAGTGCTCTCTGTTTGTTTGGGTCGACCGGGCCGGTCGACCGTGGTTGCCCAACGGTCACATTTCTGACCGTTGGCGGTCAACCGGGCTGGTCGACCGTCAGCTTGTTAGGCTGCCACATCAGCCTAACAGCTAGTTTCTGGTTTGGCCTATATAAACCCCATCTCTTTGGGTTTTTGGCCAAAGTTTTTACAAGAGAAAAATCCCAGTTTTTCAGAGTTTAAAACAAGTTTTTTAAAAGAGTTTTTGGGCTTTAAACTTCTCATCTTTATTGTTTTGGGTTTTTGAAAAATCAAAGAAAACTAGGGTTTTGAGAGATTGTATTGATTTTCATTTTCTATCATTTACAAGAGATTTCCGTAGTAGTTTTTCTTTGTTGCTTGTTTTCAAAAACACCTTGTTTCCACACTTGAGCTATCACCTATCCTATTTTATTAGGATCATTTGTTTTGTGGAAAAAGAGAAAAGAAAAGATAGATTGTTTGTGGTTGAAGGAAACCACTTGTTGTACACCCTTATTCTTTGTGTATCCCTCTTAGGTAGAGGTGATCGGGTGATTGGTTTGCTCCCTCTAGTGAGAGGTGGAGTTTGGTTGTAAACCCTCTTCGGTAGAGATGTTGGTTGTTGGTTGTATTGGCTACGGGCCTACCCCTCGGTTGTGAGGTGGTTGTTTGAGAGAGGAGTTTGGTACTCCTAGAGTTGTAACAAATCCTCTTCGGTAGAGATTCCCTCGGTGGGAGATAGTGGATTGGAAATCCTACACGGTGGTGTAGGCGGGGATGTAGAGTAAGGTGCTCGAACCTCGAAACATATCTTGGCCTTTGCGTTTGATCCACTTGTCTCTCAACTCTCTCTCTCTCTCTCTCTCTCTCTCTTTATATTGTGCAAAGCATCATTCATAACATTCATATCGTACTTGCTTGCATTTGTGTTGTGCCTTGCATTGATTCATATTGATATATCATCTTATATGCTTGGTTGTTTATGTGTGCCTCACTTGTACTTAATCAACAAGAGCTTCACATAGCACCTCAACCCATTCAAGGGGAATCAAGAGGAGTTAGTCCAGAGCCCTTCACGGGGAATTCGGCTACACTTGTTGATTGTACTAAGTGTGTTGCAATAATTTGCATTAGCTTCCGCATTTAGCGCATTTAGTTCTTAGATTAGCACTTACACCTATTCACCCCCCCTCTAGGTGTTTTTACAATTGGTATCAGAGCTAGTGCTCCTGATATTAGGCTTAACATCCTAGGAGTGAGATCCATTTGCTTGCTAATTTATTGTTTGCATTTGCTTGTTTTGCACACATATAGTTTACCATGGCTTTCATGACCCCACCTATGTTTGACCCTTCCAACATTCATGTTTGGAAGATTAGGATGACCGTTTATTTACAAACCCTAGGACGTAAGGTTTACCTTGCCATTACCAAGGAATCCTTCCTTAGTGATAGCAATCATATAGGGGCAAATGCACAAGCCCTTGAGGCCATTAGAAGCACATTATTTAAAGATTATCTTTTACGTGTTTCTAACATTGATTCCGCCTTTGCAGTGTGGAATTTGTTGACAACCACCACCACCTCCAAGCTTCAAGTGCCAAATCAACCGGAGGAATCTAGTGGAGAATCCGACTCACAATGCTTGATGGTCCAAGGGAATGACTCCCTTGAGGTACAATCGGAAACCCACTTAGATAATGATGATTGTGCTAGTTCTTCAAATGATTATGTTGATCCTCATGCCTTGAATGAAGAACTTTCTATTGTTTGTGAAAAATTAATAGAAAAATATAATTTGTTGAAAAAGAAGAGTCTAGGAATTGAATAAGAAAATAAGAGTTTGCATGCTAGACTTAACAATGTTTTGCAAGAGAAGGTTGAGGTCTATAATGAAAGGGATTCATTGAGATCTAATTAGAACTTGCACTTAAAGAAAATGAGTTTTTGAAAAACAATAATGATTGTGAAAATATCTTGAAGAAAAATGATGTTTTGTCTTCAAAAATTGATTTTGTTTTAAAAGAGAATGTTGCTTTGAAAAACAAAATAATTTCTATTTCTAATGATCTAGATGTTTGTCTAAAGAAAAACATTATTTTGCAAAATAAGATGGATGCACATGTTTGTCATGCTAGTGTAGCTTCTTCATCTAGTCTACCTAATGCATGTACCTCTTCTTCTAAGATTAATAATGATATAAACATGTTGAAGAAGAAAATGGATTGTTTGGGCTCCACTATGAGCCAATGTGCTAAGAAGCATACACGCTTGGAATCCTTGGTTCGAAAGAAACAAGTTCCATCTTTTATGCATGCACACCCTCCACGGCATACATATGCTCCACACGGACACCATCAACACATGTATGCTCATGTGTTCACATGTACACATTGTAACCGAAAAGGCCATCTTGCTAAATTTTGCTATGATCGTTTACATGTTGAGAATTTAGCAAAGAAGTTTGTTTGAGTTAGAGAAGGTACTAACCCCCATGGACCCAAGAAGATATGGGTACCAAAGACCACCCCTCCTATTATTTTTGATGTAGGTGTGGGCTCTCACATGACGTGAGAGTGATGACACCTTGGAGTGGATGCGTTCCGGACCTAAAGGAAATCAATTGGATGCATCACTTTCAAGGGAAGATTTGGTGGAGATGACCACCATGTTTTGGAGACAAAGAGAGTTGCCTTCTAGGTTTTGGTAACAATTCTTAACTCCTTATTATTGTTTACATGCTTTCATATTGATGTTTTATAGCATGTTTTCATTGTCTATGGATTAGTGTGTAAATATCAAATTTATTAGATCCTTGACATACATGTATAGTATTTGAGACACACATACTTGCATGAACCCATACTTAGTGTTCTCACTTTTGTTTAAGTTATAATGTACATCATGAATCTAATACATGTGAATTTACATAGTAATCATGTCTTAGTTTTATCATGATGATTTTTATCTTGTTTTTGATGCTTCATGTTAAGATTACTTGTTTAGATGTTAGTTTTCATTAAGACTAGTTATATACTTGTTCATAGAATGGGCGACAAATAATTTATATATAGTTGGACTTGATTGCTTATTTGAACCCATTAGATGTGCTAGTTTAGTTTAGTTTTGATGATTCATACATTTTAAACTTGTATTCCTATTTTGAATTTGTTTTATGAGTTTTCACTTCATGTATATGTTTGTATTGCCAAACTTTAAGATATACATGTATACCCCTTGAGTCATTTGCCTTTCATGCAAATCTATATATGGACTCAATTGTGTTTAGGGATATGTATGTATACTTATTGTGTTGAAAATTCATACATATACCTTAAAATGAAATGTGTTTCGGTGAAGATTTAGCTTTTCTTGATTTTGTGTTTAATTGTTTAACTTCATGTATATGTCTATCTTGTCCAAACTATTAGATATACATGTTTATCTTTTTTGAGCCACGTGCCTTCATGCATATATAAATAGTGGACTCGTTGTGTTTTGGATATGTATGTATATTTTAATTTGTACTTGACATACATATGCCATGAATATTAAATTAGTTTTGATGATTTTCGTGTTTTCAATATTTAAGGAATAATTGAGCTTAATGAAAATTTTCATGATTATGATATTCACATTGTATTTGTACACTCACTTTTATTGATTACTCATGTTTTGTTTTCATGAGTCAAAATTATGCTTAATTGGATTAGAGTGTTGATTTTCATGTGGATTCCCTATTTCATGAAAACTATTTTTAGTTTATTCCTTGCTTGAAGGATTTCGTACTAGTTTAAAAGTTTTTTCATTTAACTAGTTACGGTATTCTTCAATTTGGTAGTGATTTTCAAACAAAACTACATTTTCAAATCTATTTTTGAAAACCCCTACCATTCAAGGGCGGTTGGATGGGAGATCATGGTCATGTATGCTTTAAAATGAAAATCATTTAAAACTTGAACCTTGATTGGGTGGTAGATTATATGAGTTATACCATGCTTTTATTGTTATGTCAATTGGTATCATTGAACTCTTTCAATTGGTATCATTTTGATCTTTGTGTATACTCATATGTTTATTGTGTATGTATATTTTCAATTGGTACCATCTATTGGTGATTGGTACTCATTCTATTTCATACACATATACTTGTTTTATTTGTGCTTAAGATATAAATTCTTCACAAAATCTTGTTTATGCTAGTGCTTGAGCTTCAATTTTATTTTAATTGATTACTTTTAAATTGGTATCAAGCCCATGCATCTTTTTAGTTGGTATTTCATAAAGGGGGAGAAAATTTAATTTTGTCTTTCAATTGGTGATTCTTCAATTGGTATTTGTTTTCCACTCCCTTACTTTATGATTGAAAATTTCATATTGGTATCAAAATTTTGTTTAGACATTCAAAATTTATTATGTTTAATTTCAATTGATATCAAGATGTTTCATGTGTTTTTGTTTAAAACTGGTATCTAAAAATTTTGTTTTAAGAAAAATACAAAAGTTTTGATTTGTATTGACTATATGCATGTAGATTCATGATGAGTGTATCTTGTATTGAAGAGCTTAACATCTCTTCGTTATGTGGTACACGTGTGTAGGGGAGCTTCACATCTCCTCTTATGCATTACATAGTGTGTGTTATGTGAATTAGGGCTTAACATCCCTCTTTCATGTAATGCATATGTGTAGGGAAGCTAACTTAGCGTCTTCCTCTTCATGAATGTATATAGCATATAACATCTATTGGTCTTTGTTTATTTTCAATTGATATCTAGATGCTTCATTGACATATTTATCTATTGATATCATGTTGTTTATAGTCACCCCTTATTGACCTTGTTTTTTGTTTTAGACAAAAGGGGGAGAACATTGTTTTATTGTTTTGATTGACTTAAAAGGGGAGAAAGATTTTTATCCCTCATTTTATTGTTTGGATTGTTTAACCCCTTCTTGATCTTTTTATTTGACAAAAAGGGGGAGAAAAATTTGTTTGATTTGATTTTACTTTGAACCCTTTGTTGATGATTGACAAAAAGGGGGAGAAGTATTTGAGTTTATGCATGTTTTCATTGCTTAAGGGGGAGAAGTATTTGTCTTCCTTGTTATTTATGCATATATGTTTTTGTATTGCAAATAGGAGAAAAAGATTTTGATTTATGCTTGTTGCATGTTTTATCTCCATACTTGCATACATATTCATATCTTATTATTTATGTCTATGCATGAGTTAAGGGGGAGCTTCTTTGAAGCTTAACTTTAATCCATGCATATATAACTCCATGAGTTTTGTCATCATCAAAAAGGGGGAGATTGTTGGCCCAAAGGCCTTCCACCCTAGTTTTGATGATGATTAACTCATGTAGTTATGTTTACTAATAATCTTGTGTTGTTTAAGTTTCAGATCATTAACCAAGATATTAGTGGGTGATTAGCTTCAACAAGGTGTTTAGAAGGATTTCATGATGATTTCAGGGCCAAAGCTTCAAGATCATATATTGCCTAGCCCATGGATGGAGTTTTGGAGCAAGTCTACTTGAAGATGAAGATCATCAAGAAGACTTAGGTATCCATAATTTAGTTAGTGTGTTTAGATCCATTTGTAAAGCTTAGTATAGTTGATATGCTCAAGTGCACAAACACACACGTTTTCATGTTTTGGATTTGGTTTTCATGAATAGTAGATCAAAATAAGTTCACTTTATTTCTATGTATATTAGATGTATTCTAGATATACATACATGCTTTAAACTTGCTAGACAAACTTATTTTGACTATCCTATTCATGTATTGAAAAATCAAGTTTGATAAAAATACAAGTTTTGTTTTTGATAAAATTTGCAAGACTCAAAAATGAATTGATATGATTGATATATGTCTTGAAATTTTTATCACAAGTTTGTGTTTCAATACAAAATGTTAAAACAAGTTTTGTGGATTTTTAGAAAACTTAAAAGATTTTTCAAAATATTTTTAAACTATTTTTCTGACCCAGATTTCTGTTCCAGGCTTCAACCAGTCGACTAAGTCATCTGACCAAGTCGACTAGGCTGAAGTCGGTCGACCGGGACGGTCGACCGACGTGCACAAATCTGTGCACGTTTGGCAGCTTTGGGACGGTCGACCCGGACGGTCGACCGGTCTGAGAGCAGTGCTCTCTGTTTGTTTGGGTCGACCGGGCCGGTCGACCGTGGTTGCCCAACGGTCACATTTCTGACTGTTGGCGGTCGACCGGGCCGGTCGACCATCAGCCTGTCAGGTTGCCACATCAGCCTAACGGCTAGTTTCTGGTTTGGCCTATATAAACCCCATCTCTTTGGGTTTTTGGCCAAGGTTTTTACAAGAGAAAAAATCCCAGTTTTCCAGAGTTTAAAACAAGTTTTTTAAAAGAGTTTTTGGGCTTTAAACTTCTCATCTTTATTGTTTTGGGTTTTTGGAAAATCAAAGAAAACTAGGGTTTTGAGAGATTGTATTGATTTTCATTTTCTATCATTTACAAGAGATTTCCCTAGTAGTTTTTCTTTGTTGCTTGTTTCCAAAAACACCTTGTTTCCACACTTGAGCTATCACCTATCCTATTTTATTAGGATCATTTGTTTTGTGGAAAAAGAGAAAAGAAAAGAGAGATTGTTTGTGGTTGAAGGAAACCACTTGTTGTACACCCTTATTCTTTGTGTATCCCTCTTAGGTAGAGGTGATCGGGTGATTGGTTTGCTCCCTCTAGTGAGAGGTGGAGTTTGGTTGTAAACCCTCTTCGGTAGAGGTGTTGGTTGTTGGTTGTATTAGCTACGGGCCTACCCCTCGGTTGCGAGGTGGTTGTTTGAGAGAGGAGTTTGGTACTCCTAGAGTTGTAACAAATCCTCTTCGATAGAGGTTCCCTCGGTGGGAGATAGTGGATTGGAAATCCTACACGGTGGTGTAGGCGGGGATGTAGAGCAAGGTGCTCGAACCTCGAAACATATCTTGGCCTTTGCGTTTGATCCACTTGTCTCTCAACTCTCTCTCTCTCTCTCTCTCTTTATATTGTGCAAAGCATCATTCATAACATTCATATCATACTTGCTTGCATTTGTGTTGTGCCTTGCATTGATTCATATTGATATATCATCTTATATGCTTGGTTGTTTGTATGTGCCTCACTTGTACTTAATCAACAAGAGCTTCACATAGCACCTCAACCCATTCAAGGGGAATCAAGAGGAGTTAGTCCAGAACCCTTCACGGGGAATTCGGCTACACTTGTTGATTGTACTAAGTGTGTTGCAATAATTTGCATTAGCTTCCGCATTTAGCGCATTTAGTTCTTAGATTAGCACTTACACCTATTCACCCCCCCTCTAGGTGTTTTTACAACTTCTTGTGTATTTAGTATGTTTCATGATAGACATATATTTTGGTTTCATGTTTTGAAGGATCTTTAACTAGTTTTTCAAAAATTAATTTAACTAGTTATTTATTCTTCAATTTGGTAGGTTATGAGTTATGTACTTGATCTCAATTGATATTTTTTTTGTATATACTCATATTTTGTTTTCTATATATGTATGCTTCATAATTTTCATAATATCAATTCCTATTGGTATTTTCATTCTCATACATATATATGATTTATTTGTGCTTGATTAAAAATTGGTTTACATATTTAAAGCACACAATTTGTTTATGCTAAGCTTAATTCAAATCTTTATTTTCAATTGATTTCTCAATTGATATTTTAATAAGCTTATGAATTATTTTTAAAATTGATATTTTTATTGATATCAAACATTTGCAATAATCTTCAATTGGTATTTATTGATTGTAATTGGTATCAAAATAATTTACAATATTTTGATTAAAATTCAAAATTTGTAATGTTTATTTACAATTTTTGTAATGTTTATTTACAATGATATTTTAAAATTTGATTACAAGATATCTCAAAATTTATTTTATTGAGAAAAATTCAAAATTTTGTTTTAATATGAAATTTTGAAAATTAAAAATGTTTTGATTTGTATTGTCTATATGCAAGGAGAGCTTAACATCTCTTCTACATATATATTCATGATGAGTGTATCTTATATTGAGGAGCTTGACAACTCTTCTTTACGCGGTACACGTGTGCAGGGGGCTTCACATCTCCTCTTATGCATTACATATTATGCGTTATGTGAATTAGGGCTTGTCATCCCTCTTTCATGTAATGTATATGTGTAGGGAAGTTAACTTAGCGTCTTCCTCTTCATAAATGTATATCGTATATATCTCTATTATTGATTTGTTTTATGTCACCTTTTTGTTGATTTTGGTTTTTTATAAAAAAAGGGAGAACATTGTTTTGTTTTTACTTTGACCCCTTTGTTAATGATTGACAAAAAGGGGGAGAAGTATTTGAGAAGTATTTGGATTTTATATATGCATGTTTTCCTTACTTTATACATAAAAGGGGAGAAGGATTTATGTTTATGCATATATGTTTTGTTTTGCAAATAGGAGAAAAAGAATTTGATGTGTTTTATGCTTGATTGGCATGTTTATCTCCTTATATTTGCATACATAGTTGTTTAGTTTTCTGTGCCTTATTGCCACATCTTTTTGTTTATTGTTATGCATGAGTTAAGGGGGAGCTTCTTTGAAGCTTTACTTTAATCCATGCATATATAACTCCATGAGTTTTGTAATCATCAAAAAGGGGAAGATTGTTGGCCCAAAGGCCTATCATTCTAGTTTTGATGATGATCAACTCATGTAGTTATAGTACTAATGATCTTATGTTTGATTAGTCTCAGATTTGTGATCAAGATCTTAATTGGTGTGTAGCTTTAACAAAGGATTTAAAGTCAAGTTTTTGGAGCTAGCACAGTTTGATTTAAGAGCTTGTGCATCAAGACCACATCAAGTACTAAAGAGGAGTCGAGCTTGTTGGATCAAGTTTGACCAAGTCAAGAAGATGAGAAGATTTCAAGTGAAGACTTCATGAAGACTTGTGTCTAGGTTTGTTTTTATAAGATTTTTTTTAGATAAAATGTAAAGGATAGAATAGTTGGTGGATTACTCAAGTATATCTTACACGCACACATTCTTGATTTAGATAAGTTTTCATAAAAGAATTTAGATTTTGGAAAAATACAAAAGAGTTTTCTTTTAGAAAAATACCGGTTTGATTTTTGGAATTCAAGTATGTATGTTTTAACCAAAACCTTAGAGCTTAATGTCAAAAATATAGATATTTCACCATGTATGTGTAGTGGATCATATCCATACACTCTATGCTTTAAAAGAGTTTAAAATATCTTGTTTTTGTATTTGGAGAAGTTTTGGAAAAACCAAATTTTGGAAAAATACAGTTTTCGTTTTTAGCCAAAAATTCTAAGTTACAAAAATAGTTCAAATTATTTGTAACATGTCTTGATTTTGTTCAAGCATGTTTGATTTTCAAAGTATAGTGTTAAAACTATTTTTGTAGATATTTCATGATCTTATAGGATTTTATTTGAGCCAAAATGACCAAGTTTTTGATCCCAATAATGTCCTGACTGGCTTCTGTCGGTCGACTGGACCGGTCGACCGAGCTTGAAGTCGGTCGACCGGGCCGGTCGACCGACGTGCACAGAACGTGCACGCCAGGATTGCTGGAGGGCCGGTCGACCGCAGAGAGCTTCTGCTCTCTGGAAAGCCCCGGTCGACCGGGCCGGTCGACCGGCAGAGAGCTTTGCTCTCTATTCCAGTAACACGGTCGACCGGCCAGTCGACCGCTGGCTCAACGGTCAGAATTCTGACCGTTGGCCGGTCGACCGGGCGGTCGACCGATAGGCCAATCTGGCTCCCAACGGCTAGTTTTTCTAGCCCTATAAATTGGGGCTTTGGGGGGCTGTTTTAGATAAGATTTTAAGTGGATTTTTACACCAGTTTTACTTACTCTTTCAAGAGGTTTTCTCCACTTATATTAGAGCCAAATATTTCCAATCAAAAGGGGAGTTTATCAAGAGTGTTTCAAAGTGATTTCTTTGAGTTTTTCACCGCACATTTCATCCTTGTTTTTCTCACAAACACTTGAGCTATCCTTTGATATATTCATCCTATAGGAGTGTTATTGTGAGAGGATTTTAGGTGATTAAAGTTTTGTGATCACCAAAGTTCATCTTTGTACTTTGAGGAGGCGGACTTGCGAGTTCGCGGTATTTCGAGTTCGTGTATGAACTCGGTGTTTGAGGTGCGGCCTCGGCGAGCTTGTGGGCTTGCGGTGTGTACGGGACTAGAAAGTCCAAGAGTTCTAGTGGGAACTCCTTGTAGGTGTTGCGGCACCGAGTGATCCAGTGGGATCGGTTTATAGTGGAAATCCTTCAAGTGTTGAAGGCGGGGACGTAGAGCGAGTGTGCTCGAACCTCGAAACAAATCTCCCGTGTTTGCGATTGCTCACTCTCTATCTCTTACTCTTGTTTATATCTTGCATGCTTTTATTGCTTTCATCTTATATGCTTGATATATACTGTGAGCTTAATTGTTATATGCTTGGGGATTGTTTGCTAACACTTGTATTCAACCAAGAGAGCCAACGCCGCACCTCAACTCTTATTTAGAGGAATCTTGAGGAGTTAGTCCAGAGCCCTTCACGGGAAATTCGGCTACACTCTTGTGTTATACTTGATGTTTAGTTTAATAAGTTTTAATTAGCATAATAAGTTTTTAATTCCGCATTATTTGACCATAAGATTAGCCATCACTTATTCACCCCCTAGGTGATTTACAGTATATAAGTTTTATAGTGTTTAGTTGGTAATATAAAGTTGTAAGTGGGAAAATGTATTGTGTTTTACGGTGTTTAGCTGTTGTAGGGCCTGTTTGGTTGTCGTAATTGATAAACTCTTTTGCGGTTGTAAATGAGTTACATGCATGTAAGTTTTACGGTGTTTGGTTGGTAATGTAAAGTTGTAAGTATGAAAGTGTATTTGTGTTTTACGATGTTTGGTTATCGTAATGTGTAAGTCGTAAGTAAAAATGTTGATCACAAAATTAACTATTGGTGATTTAAAAAAATTAAATATTGCAAATAAATACTAAAAATACTAAATATTAAAAAAATAATATTAATATAAAAATAATACAAATTTTCATGTCGACAAAACTAACTGTAAGTGGGTTGTAAGTGAATAGTAATTTGGTTACAAGTGAGTGGTAATTGGGTTGCGTAAGTCTTTTATGAATTACGGTTCAAACAAACACCGTAGTTGTAATTGGGTTGTAAGTCATTAAAGAATTACAGTCTTTATAGCTTTTTACGCGAAACAAACAACTCCGTAATGAATGAGTCAGTCGTAAGTAAAAAAGTTGACCACAAAATTATCTATTTGGTGTTTAAAAAATTTAAATATTGCAAATAAATACTAAAAATACTAAATATTAAAAACTAATATTAATATAAAAAATAATACAAATTTGCATGACCGCAAAATTAACTATAATTGAGTTGTAAGTCGTGACAATTGGGTTGCAAGTGAGTGCTAGTTGGATTGCATAAGTCTTTAATATGATTCAAAAAATCACCATAATTATAATTGAATTGCAAGTTATTTATGAATTATAATTTTTTATGGCCTTTTACGCAAAACAAATAGCCCCTGTTATATGTAAGGCATTATTAAGTTTCTGTTTCAGGTAAATATGGGTGGTATATGTAAATTAAGTATTTGCTAATTGCGTCGCCTAGTCCTCTGGCACTCCCTCTCAGAAGAAACCCTAAACCTCAAACCGAAGGTCTTCCTAATTGATCCAGAATGAGAATTGTTCGAAGCTCATCATCCCTATATCAATGGCACTCTCACTTCATCCAAAACCCTAGATCACTGCAGCTTAGCCTCATCCAATGCTGTTTCTCTTAACCAACTCCCAAGTCCACAGCCTCGGAAGCTAATCGCGCTCTTTCCCGAGAAATCCCTAATGCAAGAAGAAGGGAAAGTGATCTAATTCCTCCTGAACAATAGAAAAAACCCTAGAACCTCTCTGAAGTACTTCAAATCGGCGGTAAAAGACGGTTTTTTCGCTCTGTATCCCTTCTGCATCTTGCTTCACATCCTTGTTCGATCTCGACGCCTTTTGAATGCTCCAGAACTGGTAAAGCATTGCCTTTTTAACGATTAAAGCCCTTGGCCTTCGGAGATTGTCGACCGATTGATCGAGACATCAAAAAGGTGCGGTTTTTCTGATCCCCAGTCGTTTGATTCCGTTTTAATTTGCTGTTCTCATGTTGAAAGAGTCGAAAATGCATTAGTGGTTTAAGATCGAATGGCTCAAAATGGTATTTGTCCGGGGTTAGAGCTAGAAATTGTTTGTTGGCTGCCATGATGTGGCGGGATTTCGTGCAGAGAGCTCGAGATCTTTTTGAGGGAATGAAAGAGAAGGGTGTGGAACCTGATTGCTGTAGTTTCGATATAATGATGCAGGCATACATGAAAGAAGATAGATTTGAGGCGGTAGAGGCACTGTTTAAGGATATGATTGATTGTGGTTCGAAACCAGATAGGGTTGCTTATTCAACTGTGATTAAGGCTATATGTAAGGAACATGATTCGAAGAGGGCTCTTGAATTGTTGTGGGAGATGAACGGGGTTGGATTCTCTCCTCCGGAATTTGTTTATACTTTAGTTATTGGAGTCTGTGTGAAACAGAGAGATGATATGGTTGATGCGTTGAGGAAATGTAGATGCCCCCTAACCTGGTGGCTGCAACTAGTTTGATGAAGGAGTATCTTGATCAAGGAGATCTAAATAGTGCTTTGAGTTCGCTGTCTGCCATTGTTGGGCAAGGAATTGTTCCAAACGAAATTACATACTCTATTCTCATTGAAGGTTGCTGCATAATGGGAAATGAGGAGAAGGCTTATGAGCTTTACTGCCAGATGAGAAGGGATGACTTGTTCCCTATCATATTTGCTGCCAATTTTCTGATAGACTGTTTTTTGAAAAATAAGAAACAGAAGCAAGCATTTGCTTTGTTTGATGAAGCAGTCAACTTCAATGCAGTAGATGCTTTTACGGACAACATCCTTATACATTGGTTGTGTAAAGTGGATAGGCTGAAGGAGGCTTGCAAGTTGTGGGCCAAGATTGAGGTTAAGGGAGTGAAACCAAACATTTTTTCTTACGACATTTTTTCTTACAACATGTTGTTAGGGTAGTGTAAACAGGGTGAGATGGCTTCAGCGGCTAATTTGTTTGACAAATTGTCAGCAAGTGGTATCCAACCTAATGTTATAACCTTACTCTATTTTAGTTGATGGGCACATCAACAAGAAAGATCTTGATGGAGATTGTGACCTCCTTAATGAAATGCAAAGTCTGGGTGTTTCTTGTAATGGTTATACATTTAATACTTTTATAAATGGCCTTTGCAAAGCTGGTCGGATGTCTGATATGAATGAAGTGTTCAACAAGTTCAAGGAGCAAGGATTCGTTCCAAGCTGTATGATTTAAAATAGTATCACTAATGGCTTTATTAAAGAGGGAAGGATAACCTCAGCAGTGTCTGTTCTCCATGAAATGGGTAAAATTGGTGTATCCGCTAATGTTGTTAACTGCACAAGTTTAATAGATGGGTATTGCAAAAGTAATTGTACTGATCTTTCTTTAAAATTATCGAATGAAATGAGAAGGAAAGGTCTCCAGCCAGATATTGTTGCCTATAATGCTATAATTGTTTGTTTATGCAAGGAAGGAAAGATGGAAGATGCACTTGGTCTTTTGGCTGAAATGCGTAAAGTTGGGTTGACACCAAACTCATTCATGTTCAACAGCCTTATTTCTGGATAGAGAGAAGTAAATAATATGGAAGCAGTATTGGAGTTGCACAAGAGAATGCGTAAAGAAGGAATACCATGTGATGCGGCTACATGTACCACCATAATTGATGTAGCACTAAAAAATGGTAATTTGGTCTTTGCATCAGAGCTCTACTTTGAGATGTTACTGAATGGTATTGTTCCGGATGCTATAACTTATGCTGCACTCACACACGATCTCTGTGATAGAAGAAACTTGGAAAATCCTCGTAAGGTCTTGGAGGATATGAATAAGATGAATCTTCATCCTAGTGTACTCATTTATAACGCATTGATTGCCGGCTACTTCAGAGAAGGCAACACACAAGAGGCCTTTAGACTGCATGATGAAATGCTGGACAGAGGCCTTGTGCCTGATGATAAAACTTGTGATATTCTTGTAAGCATGGAATGTGGAGGCAATGTGTCCCTTGGATGGACTTAGTGGCCTGTGCTGACCATCCTGGTTCTTATGTGTTCTTTGTTGTCACGGTTGCTCCATGGAGGCTGATCCAATTGTGGAAGCTCAATCACTGCAGCCCATGTTGTGCTATGCCTGCAAAGGTGATTGTCATCATATACATGTAGGCTAGGTAACATTATTGCTGTTTTATATTCCAAGGTACTTTTTTTAACTCCATTTCATTATTTATTGACCTATTTGGTCCAGTTTAACCAGTAACTTACCATTATTTAATGCACGATAATACCTTGCTATTTCTCTGTTATTAGGATTTAATATTTGGATTATGCAAATGGAGGGTGGTTCACATATGTCCTTCCTGCTTTTGATGTCACAAGTTTTATTGTAGGAATTTATAAATGCCTTTTTTTTCTTTGGCATTCCTGAATCCTTGGAGTATAAAATCTTCCTTAATGGATTACTAATTTTCTCTAATTACACTATGTTAAGAACAATCTTCACATGTATCATTGCTTCGTACTCCTACCTCACTGACCTCATCGTTGTTACTATATTCATATGTATGATTTTAGAGAAAGGTGAGGAAGAGCATCAAAGGGGGAGAGTTTGTGTATTATAAGAAATGAAAGGGAGAACAGAAAGGGTCTTTGGTTTGTTGGTTTGCCTAAAAGAGAATTAGGTGGCACCAAGTTTCTAAATATCAGATATCGGAATCATATCAGATTGGGGTTTTTCATATCAGAAATCGGATATCGAGGAGATATCGGTGATACACGCACATATCGGACGTTCATATTGGACATTATATATAATGAAATATTGATAATTAAAAGTTGGTTTAGAGTCATACACATCATCTACCTAATAAAAATGATGCAATATGCTTGCAAAGACAGTAAAAAACAATGTATATTTGCACGCAGTCGTGCAATAAAGAAGTTATTTTATATAGGGCGATATATTGGCTAATATCGGTCGATTTATCGGCCGATATTTCAAATATTGGTCGTTTTTTGCTGAAACGATATGACGAACGATTTTCCCATATCGTATCGGCAGTAAGTAAAAAAAGAGATATCGGACGATATCTCAGCCGAATCGGTCGATATTTAAAATAGGGAGTAGCACTAGGTAACCCTACTAAAAGAAGATGGCCTAGTGCCTACTTATGTTCATGTCTGCACGAAAGCCATGGCATGCTTGAAATTCAACCTTAATCTTAATACTGTCGGGCCATTTTCCAAAATTCTTCTATCAGCAAGCTATTTATGGAGTTACCCTTCTAGAGTAGTACATGAGCATAGAAGTATGATATACAACAAACTAGGATAAGTGAAGCCCTTATGATGTGAAACAAGGAACCCTATAGTGTGGTATCTGAGGGATAGATCTGAATTCGTAATGTTTCACCAAAAATATGATCTTCGTTAGGAAATAATCTAAAACTAATAATTCTATAAATAGATTTTAAAATTCATTGCAAGCATAACCAGATAAATCAGTAAATCAAAGGCAATATTCAGTTAACATGGCATAGTCCTATTTGCAATATTCAGATCAGAAATTAACAAGAACAAACAGTTTCACACAATTTACAATTATAGTGAACAACATGAATTATTGATAACAATTTAGAGATAAAACTACAACGTAATCCAACTGATATTCCAATTGCTGAAAATATATTTTACCTACTGAGAAGCTCATTCTCAGGTATCCGTTATTGTTGATCTTGTATCTCAGCTTGTTGATCTTTGACAGTTTGCTTGTAATCTTTGGCTGTAGCCTGATCTGATGAATGTCTGATGAATGTTTTTTGCATGTGGGCTGAACTCGGGCACAAGAAACCTAAGAGGAGTACTTGGCCGAGTCCTGTTGTCACAACGACGTGAAGGAGGGGCAGATCTTGGACTAGTGCATGCAAGGAAGTAGGGATGCCGTTGATGGAGAGATTGGCTGAATTCCCTGGTGTTTGCAGGAGAGATGGCATGGAGGTCGATTCACGCGTGGATGGAAAGGAGTTGATCTCAGTTGATGCCTGTTGAAGGACGCTGTGGCTTGATGAAGTCGGTGAAGCGCAGGGAGCTTGGTGTGTTGCTGTCGTGAGAGAGAGGAGTGGAGTGCTATTGAGTTGCAGGAAAAGAACAAAGGGGGGAAATGGAGTTGAGGTTGTGGGTTTTGTTTTTGGTTGCAGGTGAGCTGTGCGTGGGGTGACAGGAAAGAAAAAAGAGGAAGAAGAGAAATTAGAGGAGGTGGGGGCCACGGGGGGAAAGAGATGAGGGATGGCCGCACATGGGGCGGGGAAAATCAAAGGGATTTTTGTAAAAAAAAAATTCTCTTCTTTTTGTAAATTTAATGGAGAAGATAAATGGATGAGGTTGTGAGGTGAGGTGGGGTAAGATTTGAGATACAGATCGATTTTAAAGAGAAGATAATAGGATAACTAAAATGGTTTCAAATCAAATAAAGTTTGAATTGGATTTCACACCCATATTCAAAAAGAAATTTTCCATGAGAAAACACTCAAATTCTATTCAATAAATCTTCATTATTTTCTAATACAATACCTTGCCATAAATAGGCTTACAGACTCTTGACTTTTCCCTACATAATCGATATGGGACTAAAAAGAATACAAACTAGTAAAACAAAAGGAACAAAATAAAGAACCAACTAGACTTAACTTACTAAATAAATACATACTTCAACTAAAATAACTCGATCTGTGGCGTCGACTGGATGTGTGCATCATTCTCCCAGGTGAGAAAACTCGACTCCGTTGAGTGTGTACAACGCTCTCCTCACACTCTAACCATCTGCATCTACTTGCTGCAACTCACCACTCTATAGGTAATAATCATTTTCAAAAAATCATGTCATTAGAATATACCATATAATTTAATTATCTAAAGTTTTATCAAATTTCACTGCTGTATTGGGTTGAATATCTGAAAGTGTCCTTAATATGGGGACTCAGAAAAATGGCTCAGGGAACGCTCACAACCAGTAGGTTGTTCAGATTAAGATCAAATATTTGTAATCCATTGAATACCCAACAATGAAAATGATGCTTTCAAATCTTTAAAAGATATAAAATGAGCACTGTAATTTGAATTCTACAAGATTTTGACATATCTGATACTACAAAATGCAAACCATCAAAAACTTTCAGGGAAACATTTCGGACAAATCTGAACCATCATAATTTGTCAACATTAAGTCTTTTAAATAACTTCCCAACGCAAACTCATAAATTACAATTAGCATTGCTTTATTCAAATATATCACTGATATTCCATGTGTAAATTGTGCATGCATGTGAAAAATGTGATGCAGACTCAGAACACAGTCTCAAAATACTATATCATGACCAACAATAGAGAGCTTTCCTTAGTGCCTATCTTGTGCTAAAAGGGTCACTTGACTCCTTATTGGACAGAAAAACTTAAGGTACTTAGTTCACTAGGCCAACAATACTCACGACCTCTATCAAAAGGAATGATTAGGGGTATCTTTGAAAATATCCATGAAAGCTTACCTGTTACATTCGTAATGATAACCATAGATATCTTAACAGGTAAAATGGAATAGAATGCAATCTTTTGTTTAACCGTAAGGGAGAAAAAATTGATAATCTGAACAATGCTAGATTCTCCCATAACAACATTCATGAAGTTGTCGGATATGGCTCGACCATAGATGGTAACATCGCTGATCTGATGGATATCCCTTATCATTACATAGTTCCAAAATTGTCCTCATAAACATGGGTGTTTATGGGAACAAGGCAATGTTGTTTGTTCTCCAGTGACAACTTATCAACTAGCTCTTTGAGTTAAATAGGTGTGTAGAATCCATTCTATAGTGTGGCAAGTCGGGAAAATTAACTCCTCAGACTAACTCAATGGCGTTTTGGGTATCACCCATTGGTGGTAGCTTACCCGAGAGGTCTTTAAAGAGCACATCAATAAGCTCCATGATCACAGGGGAGGGTGTCAGTAATAGAGGAAGAGGTTGACGACCAGAGCAAATAATGACAGTAGGAGTCGGTAGTAAAGAAAGCAGAGAAGATGGTTCGGCAGTAGATCCAGAGAAGGGAAAGGCCGGACAACAGTTGCAGTAGCAGCAAAAGGGACAACCGTGGCAGTCATAGAAATAACACTAAACTTCTTAATCACAATAGTGAATTTCGGGGAGATAGTGCTGTCAGGCTTAGGGCTTTAATGAAAACTCTATCAATGATGCCAATCTTAAATGGAATTGGACAGTTGGCAACAACATGCCCATAACATTTATAATTGTAACACTTGACTATAGAACTAAATGTGGAGAAGTCCTTTTGGTGTTCTTGCCTTTAGCATTACTTTTAACACTTTTATCGTTGATATCCACCTTGTATGTTTGTCTCTGTGTATGAACTTGGTGCGAATACTGACAGAAAGTCGACTTGCATGTTGGGGCTTGGTGATTCTGACTCCTAAATGCATGGCTCAACTTGGGAACATCTAAGTCTTGAACTAAAGTGTAATCCCCTTTAAGCTCAGTGATTCCATGTTTACAAAGCTCATGTTCTAGGTCTATTCGAAGTCCAACACAAAATTGGAAAATGATTTGGACGTCACGTTGTTTCCCTAGGATATTACAACCATTGAAACTCGTCAAATTCATTATTATATTCCTTGGTGGATTTGTTGCCTTAAGAAATGTTGCGCCATCTGTCATGAAGATGTTTGTAGTAATTTGGTGGCACGCATTTACCCTTGAGTTCATCCTTCATATAAGACCAAGTGTTTTTTTGGTTCTTGGCCACAGAGTACTCACTTTTTTACCATATTGGTCCAGTATTGGCTCGCTTGTCCAGTCAGTTTCGTGATAGCGAACCTGACTTTTTACATTTTAGAGAACGTGTACCGGGTGAAGTACCAGTCCATGTTGTGTAGCCAGTTTAAAAAAAAACTTGGGATCAGTTAAAGGACCAGAGTAGTCTAAATGACCTTCAAAAGTTGGGACACCAATAGTGGAGATGTGGGACTTTTTATATGCCATTTATTTTCTTTTTTTTATGCAAAAGAAAAAAAAATTTCCTAACAAATGTCTAGGAAAAAGAAACTAATGCAAGTTTCCTCCCTAAACCATGTTCTGATACCAAATTGATTTGAAATAGGGAGCCTTATGGTATGGGATATAAGGGATAGATCTGAATTCGCAACATTTCACCAAAAATATGATCTTCGGTAGAAAATAATCTAAATCTAATAATGCTACAAATGGATTTTAACATTCATTGCAAGCGTAACCCTAATAAATCGAATCTCAATAAATCAAAGGCAATATTCAGTTAACATAGCATAGTCCTATTCGTAATATTCAGATCAGAAATTAACAAGAACAAGCAGTTTCATTCAACTCACAATTATAATGGATAACATGAAGTATTAATAACAGTTTAGAGAAAAACTATAGTGTAATCCAATTGATATTTTTATTACTGAAAAAATATTTTACCTACTGAGAAGCCCATTCTCAGGTATCCACTGTTGTTGATCTTCTATCTCGACTTGTTGATCTTTGATGCTTTGCTTGTATTTTTTGACAGTAGCCTGATCTGATTGCGTGATCTGATGAATGTTTCCTGCAGGTGGGCTGAACTCGTGCACAAGAAACCAGAGAGGAGTACTCGGCCGGGTTCCTGTTGTTGCAGCGACGTGAAGGAGAGGGGCAGATCTTAGACTGGTGCAGACAATGAAGCAGGGATGTTGTTGATGATGGAGAGCTCGACTGAATTGCTGGTGGTTGAGTGAGAGATGGCCTGGAGGTCAATGCGCGTGTGGATGGAGAAGAGTTGATCTCAGTTGATGTCTGTTGAAGGACACTTGGGCTTGATGAAGTCGGCGAGGCGTAGGGAGCTTGGTGTGTTACCATTTTAGGGAGAGAGAAGTATTATAAGGAGATCAGAGGAGATCAGAAGCCAAAAGGAGTGAGAATGCGCGTGAATAGAGATAGAGTTAATATCAGGATGAGCTGCAGAGCCGGTCGACAGCCCGGTCGACCCGTGTGCACAAAGCAGAGACCGGTCGATTGGTGTGCACAAATGTGCACAGGATAGTGTGCACAGGATAGCTCGGTCGATCATTCGGTCGACCGTAGCAGGAGAACGGTCGACCGGCCGGTCGATCGGCTGACATGATGGGACTCCCAATTGAACACAGTCGACCGGGTGCTTGGGTCAGTCGACCCCCCAGTCGACCGATAGGTGTATCTGTGCGCGGATCTATCTCTCCTTTCTGGATTTAGACTTTGTTTTTGAATTTGATACGAATCCAATTGGGGTTCTCTAAATTCCTGGGACTCTTTGGTTATAAATAAAGAGACAGAGCCCTCTTGAATTATATGCAAGGTACAAATTTGTATTGGTTGTTGAATCAATAAAACTCTCTCCCTTGCCCCGAGGACTTAGGAAAATTGCCAAACCTCGTTAAATATTGCGTTTGCTTTCTCACTTGTTTATTGTTCTTGTTATTCTTGGGTACTTTTCTGATGCATCTATTGGGTTCCTCGCTGGTTGTTGCTTCGCGTGCAACAAGTGGTATCAGAGCATCCTAGATTCATCGTGGGATCGTGTGTCGATTCCAAGAGCATTAGTGGCTATTTGGCGGAGATCGTGTGTCGATCTCGGAGCAGCGTTGGGAGTGTTTGTGGGATCGTGTGTCGATGTCAAAACAACGTTTGCATTGCTCAAGGAATCAGATTCGGTGGAGTAGATCATTTCAGAAACTCTTCTAGGGTTTTCACTTTGAGGTAAAGATCCTATCTTTATTTAGTTTGTTTAAACTAACCCCATTTGCTTTTGCATTGCTTTGAGGGAATCATGGAGAAGATGTCCGGAGATAGTACATCTACGGGCCTGTTTGGTTAAGGGTGGAAGTGAAGAAGTGGTAATAGTTCCCTTTGGAACTTGGGAATTGGTTAGTAAGTTTTCTAATGTTTGGATGTTGTTGGGAAGTGTGGTTTGAAAAATGTTTGTCTTTTTCGGTGTTTGGATGGTAATGTGGAAGTGGAAGCGAAAAAGTTGACCGCAAAATAATAGTAAAATAAAAATTAATTAAGAAAAATAAAAAATAGACTGTAATTAGAATGCAAGTGAGATTTACATGATCAAAAAATTAACTGTTTTGTGCTACAACTTATTACAAATGAGATTTACATGACCACAAAATTAACTGTAGCACTTTGAAAATGAGGAAATAGTTGTGTAAAAGAGAAGAGAGAAAGAAAAAGGGTTTTCTTATTTTCCTTTTCTGGTGTTTAGATTGATAGGAAAATGAGCAATTATACTTTCCCATTTTCTTACTTCCGCCCACTTCCGTGCAACCAAACACCCCCATAATGAAGTGTCAGCTGCTCTCGTAAACTATGAAGTAAGAAGGCAAGATAGATTGTCTTTTCAATGGAGTACATCAACAGAGGCATTGGCAGTGAGAGGCAGAGGTTCATAGAGGAAAGGCAAAGGTGATCGTGGGAGATCGAAGTCCAGGCCAGGTTTCAGAGAT
The DNA here is from genome assembly GCA_038442645.1 of Agave tequilana. Lineage (NCBI taxonomy): Eukaryota > Viridiplantae > Streptophyta > Magnoliopsida > Asparagales > Asparagaceae > Agave > Agave tequilana. Next base: position 64,519 of record JAVJIF010022717.1, read on the forward strand.
CTAAAGAAGAACCAGTGTGCCTTCTGCAAATAACTAGGGCACTGGAAAGTTGATTATTCAAAGGCCAAAAGTAAGGAGTCAAAGACTAAGGGCTTGAGGCAAACCTCGCACGGGTAGTCAGTACCCACGCCAGTACTTCACAAGCTGGTGCATCAAATTTGGACTCACCTCTATTACTACTCCTATCGTTGGTTACTCAAGAGATGCTGAATGGATATTAGATACTGGAGCTACCTTCCATGTGTGCCCAAAAAGGGATTGATTTTCTAGCTTTGAGAGGCTAGACGGATGTTCAGTTATCATAGGTGATGATCGCTCATGTAACATGGAGGTATAGGAACAATCCAGATCAAGATGTTCGATGGGATGATACGAGAATTAAAGGAAGTGAGGTACGTACCTCAACTTAAGAGAAATCTTATCTTTGTTGGTTCTTTCGAAACATTGGGTCTTGAGGTTTCAATAAAGAATGGAATCCTCAAGATGTTCAAAGGCTCAATGGTGGTTCTGAAGGGCGTCTGCCAGAATAATCTCTACTACTTGAAGGGTAGTACTGTTACAGGACAGGTGGCAACTTCTACTAATTCAGATAATGACTCAACCAGGCTATGGCATATGAGGCTCAGACATACAGGTGAAAAGTCTTTGCAAGCTCTTGCAAAGCAATGATTATTGAAAGGTGCAAGAACCTGCAAACTGGATTTCTGTGAACATTGTGTCATCAGGAAGAAGACCAAGGTGAAATTCGGCACAGCGACTCGCTGCATCGAGGGGATTCTGGATTATGTTCACACCAACGTTTGGGTACCTACCAAGATTGCATCTATTGGAGATAACTACTACTTTGTGACTTTCATTGATGATTATTCTAAGTGATGTTGGATTTATATCATAAAGCACAAAGGGAAAGTTTTAGAATTATTTAATGAGTGGAAAAGAATTTGGAGAAAAGCACGGGAAGGAAGATCAAGGTCCTCCGGTCAGATAACGGAGGTGGGTATAAGTTTGATCCTTTTCTAAAGTTATGTCGTGATGAGAGCATAGACAGACACTTCACAGTAAGAAAAACATCGCAACAAAATGGGGTAGCAGAAAGGTTGAACATGACTTTGCTAGAGAAGGTCCGTTGTATGTTATCTAATGCCGGATTACCAAAGATTTTTTGGGCTGAGGCTTTGGCATATGCTTGCTATCTCGTCAACAGATTGCCTTCGTCTACGATAGAAGGTAAAACTCCTATAGAGGTTTGGTCGGGAAAAGTTGCTCAAGACTATGATTCGCTAAGAGAATTTAGTTGTCCGGCTTACTACTATGCTAAAGAAGACAAGTTAGACCCAAGAGTGAAGAAAGGAGTGTGCGTAGGATTCAAGAGAGGAATAAAAGATCACAAGATCTGGGATCGTAAGGACAAGAAATTTGTTCTCAGCAGAGATGTCACATTTGATGAGGCTTCAATGTTAAAGTTTACAATCTCTCAGCATGTGAAGATTGAAAGGACCAAAAAGATATCATAGCAGGTGGAGAATGATGCTCCTCTACCATCTCTAGAAAGGTCAGTAACTTTAGAGATCGTACCCAATGTGACACAGGGTAGTGATCGAATAGCTGAGCATAATGCTAATGACGATGAGGATCAAGGACATAGTGATCGAATATTTGAGCAGGATGCTGATGAAGATGAGGATCAAGAACATATTATGGGTGATGTCTATGAATTCGTTGCAGCTGGAAGACCCAGAAGAAATCCACGCAAACCAAATTGGCTCACTACAGATATGATTGTGGCTTATGCTCTCCCAATCGTCGAAGTGGTAATCCCGTCTACATATGGGAAAGCTAAAATTAGTTCAGAATCAAAGATGTGGAAGGATGCCATGGAAGAAGAGATGAGTTCTCTCCACAAGAACGACACTTGGGAATTGACAGAGTTGCCAAAAATAAAGAAGGCAATTGGCTATATGTAAGGAAACATGGATCTTTCAAGGAAGATATTTTACGCTACAAAGCCAGGTTGGTAGCGAAAGGCTACGCACAGCGAGAAGGAATTAATTATAACGAGGTATTCTCCCATGTTGTAAAGCACTCTTCAATTCGAATTTTGCTGGCGCTAGTAGCACAATATGAGTTGGACCTTGACCAGCTCGATGCAAAAACCGCCTTTCTCCATGGCGATCTTGATGAGGAGATCTATATGACTCAACTGATGGGGTTCAAAACTGCAGGCAAGGAGAATATGATATGCAAGCTGAACAAATTATTATATGGATTAAAATAATCTCCTAGACAGTGGTACAAGCGTTTCGACAGCTTCATTAGAGGAAAAAGGTACACGCGCATCCATTGTGATACATGCGTGTATTACAACAAACTATCTGAAGGAGAGTACATCTATCTACTATTATATGTAGATGATATGCTTCTTCTAAAAGCAGATCCGCAATTGATAAATTGAAGGAAGACTTGTCTTTCGAATTCGAGATGAAGGATCTTGGTGAAGGTGCTAGGCATGGAGATTGAAAGAGACCGAAGTAGTGGCAAGGTGAGCTTGACACAAACGGGGTATTTACAAAAGATACTTCAGAGGTTCAACATCGATAGCGATAACGAAATCTGTAAGTACACCACTAGCTCCTTATTTTAAGTTAAAAGCCACTATGTCTATTAAAGAACGTGAATACATGACTCGTGTGCCTTATGCCAGCACAGCTGGTAGTTTGATGTATGCAATGGTGTGTACAAGACCAGACTTGTCACAAGTTGTCTCAATGATTAGCAGATACATGTATAATCTTAGAAAGGGTCATTGGGAGGCAGTAAAGTGGGATCTACGGTACATTAAAGGTACCATATATAGATGTTGGATTGGTATTCGAGAAGGATTCCACAAGTAAGTAAGAGTGTATTGGATATGTTGACTATGATTATGTAGGAGACCTTAACAAACGTCGGTCTATAACGGGGTATGTGTTTACACTATCTCAAGCACCGGTGAGTTGGCCCTCTGTTCTATAGTTTACCATTGCAGTGTCTACTACAGAGGCCAAGTACATGGCCATGATGGAGGCTATGAAGGAGGCAATATGGCTTCAAGTGTTGCTCGAAGACTTGGGGATTAAACAGGATCTGTTGAAGACAATTGTGATAACATGAGTGCTATCTATTTGGCAAATAGCAAGGTGTATCATGGAAGGATGAAGCATATAGATGTCAGGTTCCACTTTGTTCGGGAGATTCTTGATGAAGGTGATATTGAGTTATTAAAAATTCACACAAAGAAGAATCTCACAGATATGCTTACTAAGGTGGTGTCAGGAGTAAAGTTTACACATTGTAAAGAGTTGCTCCATATCCTTCCAGTTGCTTGAGCTTGTTGGAGCTCGTTTGGATAACTACGGATGGCTTGATCCCTTTAGCAGGGTAAGTAGGCAGCCAGATTGGTGCAGTCACTTTCGAGTCGACATGTACTATGTGAGATCGGCTCAAATTTGAGAAATCTTCACCGAGGTGGTAATTGTAGGGAGAGAAGTATTGTATGGAGGTGATCAGAAGCCAAAAGGAGCAAAACGCACGTGAACGAGACAAAGTTAATATCAGGACCAGCAGCAGAGCCGGTCGACCGGTGTGCATAAAGCTGGGATTGGGCAGTCGACCGGTCGACTGCCCGATCGACCAGTGTGCACAAATGTGCACAGGATAGTGCACAGGATAGCTCAGTCGACCACTCGGTTGACCTAGTAGGAGAACGTCAACCGACTGACACGATGGTACTCTCGGTTGAACATGATGGTACTCTTAGTTTTGAATCAATAAAACTCTCTCCCTCTTGCCCCGAGGACGTAGCCGAACCTCATTAAATATTGTGTTTGCTTTCTCTCTTGTTTATTATTCCTGTTATTTTTGGGTACTTATCTGTTACATCTATTGGGTTCCTCGCTAGTTGTTGCTTCGCGCTCAACAACCGTCACGTGAGAGAAGAGTGGGGCGCTGTTGAGTTGCGGCAAGAGAACGAAGGGGGAGATGGAGTTGTGGTTGTGGGTTTCATTTTTGGTTGCACGTGAGCTGTGCGTGGGGTGAAGGGAAAGAAAGAAAGAAAGGATAAAGAGAAATTAGAGGAGGTGGGAGCCACGGGGAAAAAGAGATGGGGGGATGGCCGACACATGGGGAGGGGAAAAACAAAGAGATTTTTGTAAAATATTTTTTTCTCTTTTCTTTTTGTAAATTTGGTGAAGATAAAATGGATGGGGTTGTGAAGTGAGGTGCGGTAAGATTTGAGATAGGGATAGATTTTGAAGAGAAGAAAACAGAGGATGACTAAAATTGATTCCACATCCAAGAAAGTTTTGAATTAGATTTCACACTCCGATTCACAAAGAGATTTTTCATGAGAAAACACTCAAATTCAATTCATTAAATGCTCAATATTTTTCTAATACAATACCTTGCCTAAATAGACTTATAGACTCTGGCTTTTCCCCACACAACCGATATGGGAGTAAAAAGAATACGAAGTAGTAAAACAAAAGGAACAAAATAAAAAACCAACTAGACTCAACTTACTAAATAAATCCAGACTCAATCTAAAATACCTCGATCCGTGGTGCCGATTGGATATCCGCATCACTTGAATTGAATCATGTTTCATTGGATGAGTCTTGATCAAAAGCGGCAACGATGACAATAATGACATCTAACAAGACAAGTCAAAAACGAGAGTACTGGTATCACCCAAATACTTACATCTAATATGCATGGATAGTCATACCTACTAGTAGCTGACTAGAAATGACACACTGGCATTTGTTCTGAGAAAGTACATTGAAAACAACAATTACACAATAAGAATTTGTGTCCAAAATGTGCCCCGGCATAGCCATCTATGTTGCACGGACACGGCAATGTTGAAATGGACACGACACATGGATACGTGACAAATTTTAAAATATACACGACATGTGTGTTCAAAACGCGTGTGAGATGTGTTTCGATACGCCACGGCTTCATGATAGAAATATCCTTGCTACATAGATGGCCATGACATACAATACAAGGGTTCTTCTTACATAGTGAACTAAGGTTGTACATTTGTGGACAGGTAAATAGGGACTGCAATAAGATTCAGTCTTTTAGAAGACAAACTTCTAATGCTATTTCTAGTATTATTATTTATTATGATTTTTTTGTGCGCTAGGGGGGTTAGGTTGTGGTTTGCAAAAGAAAAAAACAATTTAATTGCGACCATTCTGACTTGATGAGCCGATTGCCCATAGGCCCCATACAGAATGGAGACTATTAAGTCTCCAAGATTGACTCATCAAGACCTTCATTGTTCAAGTCTCCATACCTAACCTTCATTGTTCAAGTCTCCATACCAAACTAAAACGCTAAACAACTGCTGCTCCTAAATCAGATATCTACCATTCCTTTCTTTGAAATGACTTGTTCTCTTATCCAGCTCCTATTATTTCTTGTACACTGAATTCTTTGAAATAGTGAAATCACTCGGCAGATTATCGATAAGCATTGTCATTTATCTTCTCACAAGACATTCTAAAGTTTCATTTGCTTGAGCTTATTACATGTTCTAGTTACAGGGATAAAACATCACCATATTGCCAACTTTACACAGTGGATCTTCTATATTTTCACCTGCTTTGCTTCTGCATTAGAAGTGTCGATCTCGGCCAATATTTCTTTATCCAACCAGACAACTTCTCGATCATCTTGCTGCCATTCAATGAGAATATCTTTTACGATATCATGACGGCAATTAGATTTTCCTCTGGAGACAACTTTCTCAAGTGAGCTCCTCCACTGCTCTAATATTCAAATGATGTAAAGCAAACTTTGCTTGAGATAAACAACTATCCGTTTGTTCAGGCCTCTCCCGCAAAAATCAATAAATTTCCCAATGTTTATTAGCAAACTCAGTAACTTTTATTAATAACATCCATTTTGAACATTAATATCGAGAATGGTAAGAAATATAGCAGTTTATTTCTGTGCCAAACTTCTATTAACTACCTCTAACTTTTATTAATAACCTAAATTTTTAACATCAGTTTAGTGACAGTAAGAATTATAAATGTTTAATTCTGTGGCAAACTCTTCCATGAAGTCCTCTAGAAAGAAATAAACTTTTTATATAGGTCTGAAGTGATGTTTGGGTCTGTTTGGTCTGATTGGATTGTTTCAAATCCTTTCCATATTATCTGACACATAATGAGATAAAAACAAGGAGAGAACAGAAAAGACTAGCTTTTGGCTTATGTGGTTGAGAAGCAAGATTTCCTGAGCAAGACGCATTTTCTTTTAATTTTGTTTTTTTTTCTAAAGGTTCATTTTTCAAGCGATTACCAAAATTGAATTTTGTTAAAAAAAATTCTTTAAAAGTGGTGAAAGTGCTTATGAGAATCGATGTCAAACACATTATAGTACTTTAAACTAGTATTATCGATTTTGTTGTTATCTTCAATATTTCTTGGATGATTTTTTGCTTGGAGAGCATGGTGAGTCATCGAATGATGAATATTCCTACAACGATGGGCTTATTAACAAACAATTCATCAGTTGCATCCATCCCTTTAGTCCGTTTATTTTTACTTTATTTAATTTTAGTTGTTTTTTCCCCTTTATTTTAGTACAACATCAGTTATATTCTGGAACTGGACTTTTGTAAACCCTATAAATAGGCCTCAAGACGTCTTTTATTGGTATCTGAATGAAGTTTGATAAAAAAAGTTTGTTTTGGTATTGGTTTGATCTAATTGATTAAATCAACAGGTGGTGAAGCTTAGGATCAGATTTTGATTCGTATTCATTTTCCCAATTCAAAATTTTAGCTTTTGATCCCACATCAATTTGGTATCAAAGCTAAATTCTTGTTTTTTTATTTAAAAAAAACTGTAACAAAATCCCTAAAATTCACCATTGCCCACTGTTCATCTCCTCTTTCCTCCATGAAACCAAAACCTTAACCCTAGTTGCACGATTGCCACCACCTCCCCCTTCCACCTCCTCTTCTCTCTTCGTCGTGACATCATGCTCGCCGACCTCGCTAGCCTGCCACCATCAGACCCCCCTGAGATCTCGCCGATGACGCCACAAGCAGCCACGATACCCTCCTCCGCCTCCCTCCTCCCAAAACCATCGGTAACACTCACCTGCGTCACCGCCGCAGTCGCCCACTCTTCCTCATCTTCATTTCTCCCTTGACGAAAGCCAAGCCACCGCCTCCCTCCACTTCTCTTCCTGCTCTCAGAATTGCCGTCAAACCTGTCTCAAGATCTTGTTGACGATGTCGCCAGCAACCAAAAACCGCCACCTCTCGTCTTTACCACCTCTCGAGATCCGTGTCCAAATCGAATCATCGACTTCATTGTGCCGCCACCACCGCCAACACCGCCACCGCCACCACTAGCAATGTTCACCAGATCCAATCTGGTTTTGATCGAGTTCAGATTCAATCAGATTCAGATATACCTCAAGTCAACATGTTTTAGACCCGAATTAGATGTAATCTCAGACCTGGATCAGAACTCAGACTCGGACCCGGACCTTAAGCCACTTCAGAATCATTTCCAACCCGTTTACAGATCTAGGATTTGACCCGACCCAAGCTGATCCCAGCCACCCCAAATCGTGGCTCAGACCCGCGCTGACCCAACCCAAGTCGCCCCGAGTTGCCTCAGTGAGCAGGATCGAGTTGACTAAGTCAGACTCTGTCTTGACTCGGTACTTACTTGGTCTAAATCAATCCAGTTGGTTCAATAGCCATTTTTAGCCCATTTAAGCCCAATTCGAATTGTTTTTGAAGCTGTCTTCTTCTAGTCATGAGCATTCCATATTGTAGCTGTTTTAGAGCTTTCCTATAAGAATCCCAACCATTAGTTATGGAGAATCATCTAAAGACTCTTACAAGACTTACGCTTGAACATGAACTACTCTTCTTAGGTGATATCGTAACTTAATCTAATTTTTAATTGTTCATTTCTAGCATATTATATTGGTTGTGTATTTATTTGTAGTTTTTTTTTTGCATGGTTGTTGATGTTTATTGATTTCATATGACTGTTATTAAACATCATCACTGAGGATTATATTTCTTTGCATATAGAGATTTGAGTCTTGTAGTATTATAATTTTAATCATTTAGTACATGCATTTAGTTGTATTTGAGTCCAAGAATTTTGTATAATCATCTGTTTGTTTGTATTCTTCTGCATTGCAGTCTGTCCTAGATTAAGTTGTAGATATTCTGAGTTTAGCACGAGATTTTGGTAGTTTCCCCTAGAGTCACGAAATATGGATTCACTACATTGCTTTAGAGAGCGTAATTATTATGATTAGCATATTGTTAAGAGAGAAAAAGTCCAACGAAAAGGCTGCGTAGCTTCTCTCAATTTTTATAATACGTATAAGTCTCGCAAATTTTTGATTGGATAGCGCAGCTGAACTATTATTTTTACTTGTATGAATTGTCTTATGTGCATAGAGTCCCGTTTGCTAAGTGGAAACTAAAATTTTCAGCTCTAAATTATTAGACTATCATAGAAAAAACAATTAGAGAGAAGATACTCCAGACCTATAGAGACGTGAGATGAAATGAAAGAAAAGCTTAAGGAAGAATTTATTTCCTTTAGATCTTGATAGTTTAATCAGTTGTTTTATTTACGCCAGGGAGACTTGTCTGTTACTAATTATTAGCTTAAATTTGAGGAGCTTGTATTTGAATGTGGCTTCAGATAGATCTTCCTACTATATATATGTTTTATAACAAATTGAGACCTAATTTCAAAAGAGAGCTAATCTTACATATCATGAAGCATGTCAAAGAGACGTTTCTTTTGGCTTTAGAGCTAGAATTGTCCACTTTCAAAAATAGAGAGTCGTGTTCTACTTGGGACGGATATGAACATTATGCTTATGAATGCCCCTCGATCAAGTATTCTAAGTATGGAGAATTTGAACATTATGATTACTAGTGTCCCTCGAAGAGTCAACATACTGATAATGTGTAAATTGATGACATTGGTAATTCAATGATTGTTGAGGATGTCCATAATTCCTCTGAGGTTACTAGTGATGTTGATGATTTAATAAAGTCTAATACACCCACACTTGATGAAATTCATGTTCATGAAAAGAGTATTAGTGAAGATCAGTATGCATTAGTTGAGTCTAGTAAACCATGCCAGATGATATCAATGTTTCAAATGATAATACTAGTGATTTTGAGCATGTATTAGTGGAGTCTAATATGCCTGCATATGTTTGCTAGTTATTCACTTGTATTACCTATAATAGAAGATGGAATTGAGCATGAGACAATTGATATTTGAATCGTCACATCTAATAAGCCATATGAGTTCTCTTGTGCAGATTGTGATTATGTGATTTCTCTTTACTTTTTCTCTTCCAGTGAGTCAGTGAAATTCTATGGCTCATCAAGTTACTTTTAGTGTTTCTTCTTTACTAAATGTTTGGAGTTATTTCCTGACTTTCATCATATTCCTATTCGTTCTAGTGATGTTATATTGTTAGCGATATCCGATGTATGTTCTCCTAGAAAACTCATATATTTCATTATTCTATCTGTAGAAGTTTTATCTAGTGAATTTGTTTCATTGCATTTGTCTGAAATGAATGATGATAGACCCATAAACAGATAATAATTTATAATAATGACTACAAATTTGTTGTCTATTTAAACAGTATTTTGCAGAAATTTGTAGCTAAAAATGTGGTGATGGTTGCGATTCACTCTGAGAGGTTCCCTCTTGAAACTATGAGTCAGTTGGACGCTCGATGTACATGTAGGGTCCAAAGGAGGATTACTTTTATTTTTGATTAGTTGAATTTGTAATGGGATCCTTATATAAATTTGATTTCAATGGCGCGGATTTGACTCTTTCTGCTGTATATGCCTTTCCAGATCTACCATCGACTGCAGCTGATCCTTCACGGAGGACAGTCCCACCTCCACCACCTTGGTTTGGACTTGATGCATTATCGACGATTTCTAGACCATCACCATGGCCCGGTTGAGATGCTTCGTGTGGGAAGGTGAACTCAATAAGGTCGAGTTTTTCCTAACCCAGGGGAAATGATGAGGACATCACGTGCTGCATCCATCTCTTTAGTCTAGTATATTTTTACTTTATTTTATTTTAGTTGTTTTTTCTTTATTTTTATTATCACATCTGTTATATTCTAGAATTGGACTTTTGTAAAGCCTATAAATAAGCCTCAAGACTTTTTTTATTGGTATCTGAATGAAGATTTGATAAAAAAAATTCTGTTTTGGTATTGCTTTGATCTAATTGATTGAATCAATAGTTGGTGAAGCTTAGGACCGGAATGCGATCCGTGTTTATATCCTTAACTACTCAAAATTTTAGCCTTTTGATCCCATATGACAATTACAGGCAATGCAATGCTTAGCAAAAATCATCTCATGTTGCTATCTAAGGTAAAATACATTTCTGCTTGTTCTACTCTTCAACACATTCCCACTTGAACTTTTGGCTCTATGCTAAAATATGTATTGCAGTGCATTGATCTAGACACGCTGATAAAATTTTTATATTGTAGCCGTGTCCATTCCTTATCAGCAGATGAGCAGAAAGCTTGCTGCCTTGCTTGTGGATTTATTGGACGTATCATTTGTTTGGTAAAACTGTGTTATTTCTAATAAACATGCAAATCAATTATCTTGACAAAATAAATAAAATTAAACTTCATAGTATGCTGCTACATAATTAAAAAAAATTAGATTTTAAGCAACTTAAATCTGGTCTTGGGAATGCAGTCGCATAATCACTGCCCTAAAGGATAAAAAAGCTCATCGGCTTGTCAAGACATTGATTCGACTTTGTCTAGTAGCAGTAAAAGAATCCTCCAGAATTATCAACACTCAGCCTAGGATAGTAGCCTCAGACAGAGAATTGTTGCCTATAAACTTGAAATAAAATTTGAAGAAATATGACGGTAGGAGAAAGAAAAATATAGCTGTAGATCTCAGTTTTCTCTCTCTTAGAATGAATAGGGAGGGGATCCATTTATAGGCACAGAACACTATCTGTTACTAACAATACCCGCATAAATCAAGCGCATATTCAGATTTGTTATAATTAATTTGCAACAACTTAGCACGTTCATAGATCCGCTTTAACCAAGTCAAGAAAGCGTTACAAATCAAAACAGTGAAGTACCTCGGGAGAGTGAGATGGAGCTCGGGGACACTCTGAAGTCCAAATACTTGTGATTCACTATGAGATTAAGTGCTCTAGGTCACTCTACGATCACCTCGGGTCCAAGTAGTCGGAATGATTCCGAGTCTGAGTTCTCTGCATCTACTCCGAATCCAAGTGCTCAGGAATCACATCGCATTTTAGGTACTCGAGAATAATCTCGGGTCCAGATAATCGGTTACTCTAGCACAAACGTTCAGAGCTAACTTTCAATATAAAATCAAAAAAGAATTTTCAAAATGTAGCGGGTCCAAGAACCCCTTGAATTGAGCTGTATTCGTATCCGTTGGTCGTGGTTGCGCGCCACCCGGACACGAACCCAGCCCGGTTCAGCTCAGTGCGTGCGCGGGCGTGTGGAAAGATGGCCCATGGCCTAACATTCATAACAATAGACAATGGAAGAGTCAGTATATAAACCACTCAACTTTTCTTAATATATCCAATGTAGGACAAATATCAAAGGTAAATAGAGAGAAACCCAAATTTTCCCTCCAAATCCAAATACACATCCAAAATCCCTCAAAACTTGAGTTTCAGGGAAGATAAAGAAAGCAATGTCATAAATCATAAATAAGAATAAAATTTGGGCAACATCGTACTATGGTTTGGGGGTCAATACCTTGTGGCCTTAAATCTACCCTTAGTGAATCTTATCCGCACCTGAGCGACATAATGGACTACGCCTTGAATTAGGCCTCTTTAACCAGATATTGATGAAAGATACACACATTAAATCTCTATCTATTAAGAGAGCAAGTTGAGGGTTAAAGGCCATGCTCACAATAAACGATTCATGAGACGTTTTTAGGGGTCAGTCCTACCCCCCCCAACCACGCCATCACGATTCCTCTCGCGTAGGTAAGTTCTCCAAGGGTACTACAGCCGGACCTTATACACTCCACACTATATGTGTCGAACTTATTAAGAGTTTAACTCAATCTTACCTACTTGAATTTTAAGATCATCGTCACCATAGAGAAGGGGTAGTAGTTACAGTGCTACATATAGGATATAAACATATCCAGGCCAATGCTCTACGTGAGTAACACCAGTTCAGCTTGTTGCTACCACATTAAACCTCTTTCACAGAACTAGCTCTCGGTCAAGTAGGTTGGGTTCTCTCTATCGGTGAACTCTACTATGGGCATAACCCCATCTCCCTCGATGATTTTAGGACCACACTCCTAAAAAGATCCTTAGTCAATAGGTCAACAAGATTCTTCTCGGATATTACAAAGTACAGAATCATGACTGGCCCCAGTAGGCGCTGTACAGACGTGATCTGAATATGTCTATTCATCTTCTTGTTAACATTCTCTTGCTTTAGAATCTCAATGGTGGATCTCGAATCAATATGAACAGAAATTGAAAGTATGCGTCTAGCCATGATATTGAATTCAAACAAAAGATCCTTTAACCATTCAGCTTCCAAACAAGTAGTATCCAGAGTAATGAGCTCAGACTCTATGATTCTCATAGCAATCACTGTTTGTTTACAGGATTTTCAGGACGCAGTAGTACAACCAAACATAAATACATATCAGATAGTAAGCTTAACACTTTGAGAGTCAGTGGCCCAGTTCGCATCACTATACCCTTCTCTGACTCAGAATATCCAATGTAAGTTAAACAAAGGCCAATTGTACCTCTAAAATATTTGAAGACTCTCTCTAGTGTAGTCCAGTGTTCTCTATTAGGTTTACTAATGTATCTACTTAATCTACCTACTGCATAAGAGATGTCAGGTCTAGACTTGTTTGAAATGTAGAGAAGTGTACCTATTAATTAAGAATATTTCAGATGAGACTCGGACTCACCTGTGTTCTTCAAGGCAATTGAAGAATCATAGGGTGTAGAAATAGATTTAAAGTTATAGAAATCAAACTTACGAAGCATTCTTTCAATGCTATGAGATAGATTTAATGAAATTTAATTTAGGGTTCTGGATATCTTCATTCTCAATATTAATTAGTAGGATGTAGATCCTTTTTGTCAAAGTTTAGGGAGAGATAATCGTTTACCCTTTGGATTGCATCAAGAGAAGTTCCACGAATAAAAATATCACCTACATATAGACAAAAGATAATATAATTATTACTAAAGTTCTTAGAATAAAAGCATTTGTCATGTTCATGGACAATGAATCCAAATTGTTCAACAACATTGTTAAACTTTTGGTGCCATTGTTTTGGTGCTTATTTTAGACTATACAGTGACTTTTCAAGTTTGTACACTTTGCTTTCTTATCGCTTGGCTATTGTTATACCCCATTTTTAGAATACGTACTTAGATACATGTTCTGATTTTTTGATCATATTTTTCAATTTACTTTTCATATTTATTTTTATTTTATGATTATTTATGCGATTGTTTTGCATTGGATCCGGATTCGCAGACTCGGAGTCAGCACTAGTCTGAATTGAGAACCTAATCCTAATGTATCACTTCATTTGGTCTTTTTGGTAGTCAGATTTGACCTATTTCAATTTCAAATGTTATTTTCTATTATTTTAGATTTTTCATGATTTTCTAGAATTTTTTTGAATTTCTCTGCGAAATCTTCAAAATTGGTGTTGACCGGTTTTGCTTGTCGATTCCCGGATTTTTAATTAGAGTTGAATTTCTGAAATTTAGTTTCACATTATTTCTTAGAATCATATTTCCTACTACTGCATTTTAAAGATTATTCTGAATTTATCAAAACTCGGCGGGATTTGGTGTCAGCCGGTATTACCAGTTGATTTCAGAATTTTTAAGTTGAAAATCAAATTGAATTTCTAAAAAATTAGGTTGAATTTCTAATAATTGATTTCATATTGTTCTTCAGGGAAATGTTTTCTACCTCTGGGTATTTTTGAGAATTTTGCTGAATTTCTCGAATTTCATCACATTATATTAATTTAATATTTTAATTTGGGTTTTCCTACTCTTGGGCTTGCCACGTAGCAGTTTACCAACCACCCACAAAATATCTACCCTATATAAACTTTTTCTCTCTCCTTCTCATTTTCTCCCTCTATTTCTCTCTCCCTTTTTTCCTCTCTCTTTCTTCTCCCTTTTCTGCTACCTGGCCGACCGTCCCCTGGGCCCAATGCCACTGCGCCTACCGACCTTCGAGGGACCCTAGCGTCGACGATGACCTTTCGGACCCAATCCCCCTCTTTTCTCCTCTATCTTCTCATTCTCTCCCTTCTCTCCCCTCCTTTCGCTCTCTTTTATCTCCCTCTCTCTTCTCAGATCTGAACCCCAGGCCCAGATCCGCGTTGCTCCCGACGCCGGCGATGACCCTGCACCTCCCCCCACCTCCAGCAGCCTCTTCTGCCCTTTTTCTTCGTCTTTTTCTTCTTCTTCTTCTCCTCCTCCTCCTCCTCTTTTTTCTTTCTTTTTCCTCTTTCTCTAACTCCCCCTCATCTTCTCTATTTTTGTGGCTGTGGTGGCCAGTGTCGCAGCGACCTCTGCCGGCCGTCGCCGCCGTGTTCTGGTCCCTAGTGCTCCTCCTCTTTCCCCTAGATCTTTCTCTTTCCCTCCTCGCTCTTTCTTCTCTCTCTCCCTCACCCTCTTTTCTCTCCCTAAATTTGCCGCCGGCAGCCAAACCCGCCGCCGGCTACGCCCTGGCCGGCCACCACTTGGTCGGACACCACCTTCTTTCCCCTGGCAATCCTCTCTTTCCGTTTCTTCTCTCACTATGCATCTCCTCTCTGTCTCTCTTTTTGCGTCTCTTCTCTCTCTGTCTCTCTCTACATCTCCTTTCTCTCTGTCTCTCTAGCTCTCTCCCTACAAATATCACTCTCTCCCTTGGTGATGGTAGGTGTGCCTTACTCGTGTACGCGCTTCTGGGATTCTGAATTTTGCGGTGTTTTTCTGAAGATTTATAAGTGAATGTTCTCGCTTTTCTGGGTTTCCCGGCTTCGACGGGTAATTTGTATTATGTGAACCGTATATTGTATTTTCTGTGAATTATTAAGTTTGTATAGATATGGTGGACATGTCTGTTTATACCAGTATGAGTGTATACTTGCATTTGTATGTGGCCAAGTGCCTAGGGACTGTACATGTATTAGATTTGTGACGAATGCATGTAGTAGTGTACCTTAAATACATGTACATATACACTTCCTGTGATGTGTTTATTTCTACTTTATTATCATGTGTGGTCGATCTTTTGTGGTCGTTAAGCCTCCAAGCTCTACACTCAGCCTCCGGGCTCTACCACTCCATGAAATTCTAGTTATTATTACGTTTATATGTGTGCTCATGTGGTACTAACATCTCGTGCAGGCACTTACTCGGCCTCCGGGCTAGCCCACTTCCCAAGCTACTCAATAGGAATTGGCCTTGCACCCTTTGAGTTAGCTGGTAGCGCGGTCAGACCGTCAGGTCATTCAGCTCGCGTGATAGGTGAGCCTAGCACTTAGCGCTCTATTGCTAACTTTGTCAGAATATAGTTACGCCGTGAGCGATAGTTGTACGTTATCGTGGCTTCATCGCGAGCGGTAACTACATTGAGCATGATAGCGCCGAGCATTGTGCGCTTGCTTCGCTCTAGCCTGTTTAACTTCGTTTGATTGATCGCTTAGCCATTACTGTCTGCTACATTCTATACAGTGTTTGTATGCATGATAGGTACTAACATCCCTGCAGGTACCTACTTGGCCTTCTGGCCCTTCAGCCCTTTGGGCTCTTACCCACTTCCTCGAAAGGGGGAGGACGTTCAGACCGTCAGGTCTTTCAGCCACACCTGCTAGTTGAGTTTAGCACTCAACGTTTTATCTCTAGATTCGCTAAGCGATAGTTATACTGTGCACACTTGATGTAGTGGTTAGACACTCTTCCTCGTCTATGTGTATAGCTCATTTGTGCACTTTAGCAATAAAATGCTTGTTGATTTTGCTACAACTTGCTTAGTTTCGCTTGGATGTACGCTTATCTGCTCGCTAACTTTATTTCTCTTTTGCTCAGCCTCCGGGCTTTACTACTCTATTAATAGCTTTGTTATTACCTGTTATTATGTTTACATGCGTGTGTTTGATACTGACATTTTTGCAGATACTTACTTGGCCTTCCGGCCCTTCAGCCCTTTGGGCTTTCAACCACTTTCTCGAAAAAGGGAGTGCATTCAGACCGTCAGGTCTTTTATCCATGCTTTGTAGGCGGACCTAGCACTCAGCGCTTGGCCGCTAATTTGGTTTGAGCGTAGTTACACTATGAGCGCGGTTTCACCACACGCGGCAGAATAGCATTTAGATGCTCACTCCATCGTGTGCATTTAGCCGTGTCGCGAGCAATAACCACGTTGAATGCGATGGCGTCTAGTGCTTTATCTTAACTTTTCTCCAACCTGAGTAACTCCGCTGGATGTTCGCTTACTTGCTTGCCAACTTACATGCTTCATAATTTAACTATTATTCTTTCCTTGATGTGATGAGTTTGAAATCTTTACTTATATTGTTTTCCAAAACTGTACCGTTTTCTTATATTCATACCGATCTCTTATATCGGTATCATTTTCTTTTATTCGTACCGATCTCTTATATCAATATCATATTCTTATATTCATACTGATCTCCTATATCTGTACCATTTTATTGTATTCGTACTGATCCCTGTATCAGTACTGTTGTCCTGTATTGTGTTATACAACAGTTGATATCTGTTGTGCTATCACCAATGCTATTACTAGACACTTGACACGTTTGTTATTACTTATCACCTACCCTGTTTAATACATGACTTGTGATAATTATATTTCAGGAATTCTGTCCTTCTATCTTGTATAATATACAGTGATCTGTATTTTTAGTACTTATGTACTCCTATTACTCCTATAACTCCTGAACCTGTCCTGCTCTTGCAATTGTCGTAATATGGTAGTTACATAATAATAAACTATTAAAAGGCCAAACTAAAATTGGGTAAGGGAGAAACTGATAGACTTCAAGTGGTGAATATGTTTGCGGTGGCATTAATTATGTTATGCAACTTAAACTTTGGTTCTACCTGTGGGCCTCCAGGTCTTCCAAAGGGTCTGCTGCCACTCTGAATACTAACTTCTTGCAGGGCATATAAATAAGACTCTTTGCACCTAATTCGCCTCGCCTAGTGGTAGGTTCCTTAACAGCAACGGAACATAATGGGTTGTGGTCCCAGGTATGTACAAGGCCCATTGTAACTGTAACCCATTTGTTTCCTATCAGTTTCCAATAACAACCTCAGCTTACTTATATATGGATGTATGTGAGTTAATAGTACGCTAGTACACATGCCTAGATATATGGTCGGATGAGTAATAATAATAAGATACTAATTAACAATTCTTAGCGTTGTTTTGTAATTTGGGTTGTATACACTCGGATTACGGTGAAGTGAGACATAAGGTATATAGATGAGTGTTTCCTTGTTTGAATTATTCCTTCAACGTACTTGTCTTATGAAGCTGTAGTCTGAGCTTGTTCAAATTATTTTGTCTATATTTAGTTTTATCAGTTTTCATCAGTTTTATAGTGTTATCATAATTTAGGAGACAATTCGGGTTATATGAAATTAGGATGCGGTGATGTGAGATATAAGGTATATATATGAGAGTTTTCTTATTTGGATTGTTCTTTTGATGTACTAATCTTACGGATAGATAATTTGGGCTTATTTAACTGATTTTGTCATATTTACTTTACTTGCTGGCTCCTTGCACGTTCTTGTATGCCTGTGCTCACAACACGATTTTTTATACATGCCTTTCGACTCAAATTTATTGATTCACGTGTGCTTTACCCTGCACGCCACTTGGCACTCATCTCACCACTCGTTGGGGAGTTCTGACTCTCTGGATTTGCATGTTAAGATCTTGGATTTTGGACCGTGGTGGACTTCTTGGTGATCAAAGTTGGGCAGCAGTAGTGTCATGGATTCACAGTTGTCCAGTCCGAGGCTCTATCCTTTAAGCACCTCTGCTCGTCTCTCGTCTTTTCCTTTGTCACTCGTGAGCATCTTTTGTACTATTAATAATTATATATCTCCTTGTATTCTCACATTTGAACTTATTGGTGATGTAATATTCTTGTAGTATAGTGTCATATCTTATGATAATTTTGTAATTGTACTCATATGTTGGAATGTATAGAGCACCATGTACTTTCGTACTCTGATTCATGCATGTATTGATACTTTAACACGTGTGCGTGCATGCGTGCGTGTGTATGAATGAGGGTATTTCTGACCTGCGTATATATACATCGCAGTAACGTCTCCGTACCCGCGAGATCAGGGCATTACAGCTATGAATCTTCTGGTTGGTCTATATAAATCTCTTCTTCAAGATAACCATTAAGGAAAGCAGTCTTAACATCCATTTGATATATGAACATGTTATGAATTAATGCGAGTGCAAGAAAGATTCTAATAGAAGAGATCTTGAAAACAGGAGAATAGGTGTCAAAAAGTTAATATCCTTTTGTTGGGTGAAACCCTTGACAACTAATCTGAATTTGTATTTGTTGACAGTGCCACCGGGTCAGAGTTTCTTCTTAAAGATTCATTTACAACCTACAGGTTTGCATGATGGAGGAAGGCCAGGGAGAATCTAAGTATTGTTCTCTGTTGTGAACTTGATCTCACTGTCAATGGGTTCTTTCGATAAAGGAGATTCAGAGGAGTCTATTAATTCCTTCAAGGAGATAGGATCACCATTTACAAGATAGGTAAAGAAGCATTCACCGAAATATGTGAGAGTCCTAATTCTTTTACTTTTTCTAGGTTCAAAATCAGTTGCAGGAGCATAACTAGAAGAAGGAATATCAGATGTAGAAAGAGTACAAGAAGGATTACTAGGGATTCTTGATTTGAAAGAAAAGATAATTTCAAAGTAGACAGCATCTCTATCTTCAATGATGATATTGTTAGATATTTCACTGATCTCAAAGTTAACCACAAGGAATCAATTAACATTGCTATCAAGTGCATATCCGATGAAGATAGCATCAACAGTCTTGAGGCTAATTTTCTTTTTTTCGGTTTTGATATTGAAACTTTAGCTATCTGATATTGAAACTTTAGCTAGGAAACTCTAGATTTTGAAGAATTGAATGTTAGGAGTTCTTCCTTTCCAACTTTTATAGGGAGTAACGTCGGAGTCTTTTTGGAGAACCTTATTGAGAATGAAATATGCTGAAAGGAGAGGAGCTCCACAAAAGTTTGAAAGTTCACCTAGAGGGGTTGAATAAATGAAGTGCTAATCAAATAACCAATTTACAACTTTTACTTTAACTAAACTAAATACACAATAGTTGTTCAAAACGTGAAGCCGAATTCCCGGTGAGGGCCTAAAACTTCTCCTTAAGATTCCTCTCGATAAAGAGTTAAGGTGCTTAAATAGCTCTCTTGGTTCAATACAAATGTATGCATAATAACAATTACACACACACACACATGCACACATGCACACACATAAGAGCAATAAGAGCGATGCAAGATATAAGAGATATCAGAAGGATATGTTTTAAGTTTCGAGCGCCAAGCTCTACATTCCCACCTTCATCTAAAAGAATTTCAACTCTCTCCACTAAACAACTCCACAAAGGATACAATCTCTTACACAAGAGGATGGCACAAAGTTCATACACCTCTCTACACAAGAGGGAGGGCACAAAGCCAAGAAGAAAACAAGGCACAATACTTAGTGATCACAAAGATCACAAATAATACCTCTCACAATACAAGATCCTAAATAGATTTTACAATGAATAACTCAAGCTTTGAGAAAACAAATATTTTGAAATGAAGCACAAAAGAAAACAATTGGAAATTTTTTTTGAAGATATAGAAACAAGAAACTTAAAACTTGAATTTCTTAAAACTTGAAATCATTGATTTTTCAAAACTTTGAAATACAATAGAGATATGGATTTGGAGCACAAAAACTTTTTAAAAACTTATTGAAAAATTTTGTTGAAAGTGGGAATATTAGCTCTTAAAAATCTAGGTAAAAATACCCCCAAAACCCCATTTATATAAGCTTTAGAAAAACTAGTCGTTAGGGGTTAAATAATGCTAGAAATGTCCAGTCGGTCGACCACCATAATTCAGATTTTTTTTTTACCGTTTGGGGTTTTCGGTCGACCAAGAAAACCAAAAATCTCTGCATACATTGTCGGTTGAACAATCAGTTGGTCGATCTCTACTGCCGTCGACCGATCGGTCGACCGAGATCTAGTTTTCTTGGGCTTGTGCACGTCTATGCACATTGGTGAACCGTGTGGTTGACCGTTAGAGAAAATGAGCTTTGCGGTCGACCGCTCAGCCCAAAAACCATATTTAAAATATTTAAACATCTTTTTAAATCCCCATTTAAATTCCAATAAATCTTAGTAAATTCAACAAAAATAAGTACCTATAAATACAATTAAGTATAAATATGTGTGATAAAAAATCAATACATATTAGAAACATATGAACTTGCTTTTGAGGCAAAGAAATTCAATCTTAAAACAAAAACTGCATTTTTCTAAAAACTAAACTTTGAACACATTTTTCCAAAACTCCATAAATACAAAAACAAGTTTTTCCAAGCTCTTTTGAAGC
This sequence comes from Agave tequilana, assembly GCA_038442645.1. NCBI lineage: Eukaryota > Viridiplantae > Streptophyta > Magnoliopsida > Asparagales > Asparagaceae > Agave > Agave tequilana. The sequence continues at coordinate 85,341 of JAVJIF010022717.1, forward strand.
TCAATGTATATGGATGGAATCCAATATATATATAAAATAATGTGAACTTATTTTGATAAAATTTAACATAAGACTACCAAAACGTAAATTTGTCAAACCGAAACCCAAAACTCATCAAAACAAATTTCTTTGAAAAAATAAAGCTCTAATATATGTGAATAGAATCCAACACATATTTCAAACTATAAAACTTATTCGTTTGAGATATAAACTATATAAATACGTGATATTAGCTTACAACACAAAGTGTAGAATCTTTCACAAAATGATATTGTTTATACTCAATTTCTTGAAAACCAAGATACCAAAAGTTTTGTTCTTGAAATCTAATATCAAACTTTGTGTGTGTGTTATCTTGAGCAATCAAAACTAATTTTTCCATACAAAAGATCTAAACTCATAAACTCTAAACTCAAGTCTTCTTGAAGATTTTCTTCTCCATGTAGACTTGATTCAAACTGGATTTTTTTGAGTTAGGCTCCTCTTAAGTACTAGATATGATATTTATGCTTGAACTCTTGTATCCATATAAGCATAATATACAATATATAGATGGAGATGTTAAGCTCCTCTACACATGTGTACGATATAGAGAAGAGAGATCAATCCCTCCTTTATATAATACACTCATCATAAATTTACATATAGAGGACGTTAAGTTAACTTTACTTACATATAAGCAACACATATCAAAAGTAAATTTTGAGAATAATTGAAATTTTAATTTTCTAAACCAATTGAAAGAATAATACTTGAAAGATACCGATAATTAAATATTGTATGCAACATGAGAATAGATAAGAGATAATTGCATAAAAAATCTTAAACAATCAATCTTAAATAAATAACTCAAAATTCTTCTCCCTCTTTTTGTCATTCACCAAAAAGGGATACTAATTGTAAAATAATTTTAAATATGATATCAATTTAATAGAAAGTGAAAGTGCATGTTACTGATCTTGAAATTCTAAATTATTTTAAAAAGTAGGTACCAATTGTGTTAATTAATAAGAATTGAAAATATGAGCTGTTAAAATATTTTTCTCAAATAGTAGAGAATAACATACCAATTAAAATTTAAATTAAGAAAGTTGTCCCCCTTTTTGAAACAATCACAAAAACCAATACATAAGCTTTGAAAAGTGATATCAGTAGAAAGTGATGCTAAACTAGGATATCAAGTAAAATGATTACCAATTTAAAATGAACATAAGCTTAACATGAAATCAATTGTGTTATAAAAACATGTATGATATTGTTAAAACATGCACAATCAGCCACATATATGTATGATACCAATCAAATTTTAATACTATTTGAAATTATGAGGGGCATACATATATAGATAAATAAGAATGAGTATAGAAATCAAATATCATGAGAATCATATATATAACTCATTTAAATCACCTACTTACATGCACATATTGAAGGAATAGTTATTTATGCATATGCAAGACATAGTTATCCAACCAACCTCCTACTAAAGGTAGATATTTTCAAAAATAATGATTTAAAATAGTTGAGTATAAATTGAAAATATTACCAATTGAAGAATAAAATAACTAATTTGAAACAGTTTTGAAAACTAGTTCAAGATTCTTCAAATAAAAAACCAATTAAATATCTTATGAAACACGATAATTACATAAGAATTATCACTCAAAATATATATCACACATATATGTTCATGGATATAAAACCGTAAACAAGGTATAGAGTATACAAGAATCATATAAATAACACATTAATGAAAGCAATAATCCTTTAAATAACTCATCAAAGCTCGAATAAAATTATTTTTAGAACTTGAACATATTTAAACTAGATTTGTAAAAATATGAAAACATGAAAGAAATCAAGAAAATTCTTTTTCACCAAAAAATATCAAGATTAGTATAGATAATAAACTCAAATCATTAAAATATATTCACCATCAAGATATTCAATAAGCATATGAAGATGTAAGATAAACTTTAAGTATGTAAATTTTATTAAAACTAATGTACACATATATATCCAAACATAAATTGAGTGCATAATAGAGCATATGTCATACAAATCAAATGTCTTAATGATATTACATGTATATCACATAGTTTTAATAAGATTTACGAATACATGAAACTAAATCAAATGAAAACAATCTTATAAGAGATTAAACCTGAATTTCAAGAAAGTTATACGAAAACTATATTAAAACAAAAGCATTTTCAATGAGTTACATATACAAATGCAAAATTATCAAAACTAGGATATACACATACAACTAAACAATAATTGAGTATACAAAGAGTATGAATCATATTAGGCACACAAATAAAAGTGTATCTCAAATGCTATGCAAGTATATCACAAGTTCTAACAAGATCGCATTTAACCATATAATCAAAACATGCAAATATGATATGCTAAAAAAATCATTCAATATAATATGGAGGATAGAGATAGTTATCAAACCGATAGAATTAATCTCCATTCTTCCAAAACTAGGTGGTCCTTCTACCAAAACTCCTTGAACAATATTTAGTCCACCAGGATCCGATAGCATCCATCACCAAGGCATCATTCCTCGCACGTCTTATGAGAGCACACACCTCTATCAAAAATCAAATTTTGGTATACAAATGATCGGTCACATATATTGCATATATATTATCACATTACCATGTTTATTATCTAATAAATCATATTAATAAGTCTTATTTTTCTTTATAAAATGCAGGCCTATTGCTAAAGGAAAGGGAAAAGAAACGAGCCAAAAAGCCCATCAAAATTCGACTTAATTCACAATTAATTTGAAATCAGAAAATCAGGACAGATCATGACAAATCAGAGAAGTTAAAAATCGGTTAAAATAAATCTTTCCAAATCAATTAGTTAAAGCCAAACATTAAAGGCAGTTTCGTCAAATTCAGGAGCCGAAACGGGAAATCTAGAACCAGATAAGGGGATATCAACAAACGAGGAGTTGTACCCCCCGGGTGTGGCCACCTGGCCTCACTCAGGCCACGGAAATGTGCCAAAGCCGAATTTTCTTGGCTTTGTTATATCAGTTGGGGGAGGGTTTGCTCCCCCTATCTCCGTATGCCCTCTCCCGTTTGGTTTTTTCTATAAATACTGCATTTTTCAGAGAAGAAGGGACCGAAAATTAGTTTTAGTTTTTCTCTATTTTTAGACTTTAGGTTCTTTGTTAGATAGTATTGAGAAGTTGTATCTCTATTTTTCAATTTGTACTTCAGTCCACATATCAGTGAGAGAGAGGAAAAGAGTGATTGTAATCTAAAGTTGAAGTGACATAAATAAAGGATCAAGATTTCTCTTATTCTACAATTCACAAGTATGTCTCATTTCATTTACATTTCTTACTTTACCTTAATTATTAGTAGCTAAATTCATTTTTCTAGGCTTTCTATCATCTCCTTCTTCGATCCCTCTTGTTTTGAATGGTTTTGATGTAAAGAACCCAATGGATTCATATGTATGTCTTAAACTAAGCTTTTCTTCTTTGAAAGTGTTCTTAAAGGCATATGAGGATGGGTTTGGATTTCTAAACTTCTATTTCTTTTAAAACATTACTTGAACTTGTTTTTATTTCATACTTGAAAGACAACTTGATGATTTAACATTCAGTTCAAGAGGATTTCTTAAGAAAAAGAGTTAAACTTTTCTAAACAATCTTATTTGCTTTGCTTAAGACTTTCGAAACTCAAGCTTAAGTTTTTGCCTATGATCAAGTTGAGACTCTAAGAATTTCAAAAGAAGAACATATAATTGAGTAGTAAGATAGTGAGCCCAGATCTTTTTCTTATATTAAAAACAACAAATCAATCTTCAAGTTTTTTTTAAAAGATCACTTTTTCCAAAGCCTTCTCTAAGTTTTCAATTTCTCTTTTAATCATTTCCTCACTCTCCATTCTCCTTTTCAACATAAAAAAATACTAACACCATTTTTTGCTTTTTAAACAAAAATACCGAAAAGCTTTCATCGCATTCCTCCTTGTGGACCCATTAGCCCAAGGCTAGACAATAATTCTCACTGCTTTCACTTTCAACCAATTTTTGGTGCTATTGTCAGGGAGGGAACGGTGTAATTGTTTGCTAACAAGTTTGGTGTCTTATTTCAGGGACATCAAGGAATAAGATTTAACACTCAAGCCTTGTAGGAGAAGACTTGTTATTCTGTGCCTCTACTCTAGAAAGTGGGAAACAAAATTTCAAGAAATTCCAGCGCAAAATCTTGAAATTTTTAGACTACTAAAAACTCTTTTTTGCAGGACATATCGCTTTGCAAAAATACAGATTTTGTGCATTATTTCTGCTAAATCTGATATTCATACTCCCTGTTTTTAATCCAACAGTAATCTGATTGATTATCAATTGCTTAAAAAACATATAGACTTGCATTATAAGCATTTGTCTAATTACATTTCTTTTACATTTACTGTTAAAGATAGCTGGAGACAAGGTACGTATGCATAGTATATAGTTTAGGAAACATTCTTGGGTGATATTTGCTTGTGCATGTTACTTTTCTATACCTTGCACACTTTGCACAATCAATCTTAAGGGCAAAACTCAAATCACGATAAGGTGGGGAAGTCATTACTCTTCCTTAGCCCACAAACCATCTCCAAGCACACACATCCTCAGCCTAATTTAAAATCTGATAGACGTTGGCCTTAGGGACATCTCGAACTCAATAGGAGATTATCCTAAGGGGAAAGGTGCTAGAATTTGACTCGCGTCAAATTAGTGTCTAAGGACAGGGATTGAGGGGCGAAACACCGAAGGCTGGTGGTTTGGCTTAATTAGGCCCGTTGCTTTTGCGCGGATACCTCCCACCAATCTTGCCTTGACCTGGCTGATTTGCTTGTAGTCAAAGTCTGCATTATACCTCCTGTGGACAATCAACCAGTTAGGAGTTATCTAGGTCAAGGTTACCTTAGACTAGGCTTGGTTGTTTGTTCTTGTTGACTATTGGTGAACTTGTTTGTGATAGTGTTTGTTTATGCAAGTGTGGTCAAGAGATCCTAATTCATCTAGGTTAACTAGAAGCACATCAACTCCCAAGTTTTAATCAAGACTAGATCCGGTTATGGCTCAATCGATATCTTTGCAGGATAGGTTCTATCCCCTTAAAACCTCACTTCCATCTTCCAACTTCCATCGGTTGGTGAACACAATTTTGAGCTTAAGCCTCAGTTCATCAACACACTCCCTAAGTTCCATGGCTTAGAGTCTAAAGATGCTTACTTCTTCATAAGAGAATTTTAGGAAGTATGCTTAATGATAAAAATTTCACACCTTGTAAATGATGCTATTAGGTTGAGATCTGTCCCATTTGCTCTTAAGGACTTAGCCAAGAAATGGCTTTACAGCTTAGCGGCCGACTCTATCACATCTTGGGATAGTTTCATCAAGATCTTCTTGAAGAAATTCTATCCAATTCGTAAGACCGCTTTCATTAGTAAAAACATCATATAGTTCAAGCAAGAACCTAATGAGCCGTTTTGGAGGTACTTTGAACGCTTCAATGACCTCTTTGTCTAATGTTCTCATCATGGAATAGAGAAATGACGACAATGTCAAATTCTTTATGACGGTTTAGATTACTCAACCAAGACCCTCTTAGAAACCATGTGCCAAGGGGGATTCTTGCGGAAGAATGAGAATGAAGGATAGGATTTATATGAGGATCTAGCTGAAAAGACCATCCAATGGGAACCAACTAGTGAAAACTATAGGAATTCAAACTCCATCTCTTAAAAAGGAGGTCTCCATTCAATTGAATCATCTATAGATAACGAGGCTAAAATAACTAATCTAGTGAGATGACTGGAAGCTTTAGAAACTAAGGAACCAAGTCCAGTCAATCAAGTCAGCCCAAACCAATTTTCAACTCCGAGAAGTACTTACTGTCAAGTTATGAATCATGTATTTGAGGAGTGTTCTGTATTTCAAGCTCAACAATACTTTTCAGAACTGATGAATGCGGCCTTTTCAAGGTCGAACAATAATCCCTACGCACCAACATATAATCTTGGCTGGAGAGAAATCACACAAATTTCTTATGGAGCCAAAGCAATAATGACCACTCACCGTCAAACCATGCAAGTCACTTCCATCATTTCAATAATTCTTTCAATCATCAACCAACTTTTCTAATTACCATCATAATTCTCCAACCATCCGTCCAATTTTTTAAACTATCAACAAAACTTTCCCAACCAAGCTCCACAATCTTCCTTCCAGAATCATCAACTAGAAAGGAGAATGACTGATTTTGAGAGAAACGTAGAAAGGTACATGAAGGAAGAACCAAGATTTTCTCATGCAAACTATATAGATGCTAGAAGTTCAAATGAACCAATTAGCCAATCCACAGAATGAGAGGCAAAAGGGTACCTTACCCAGTCAACCAATAATGAATCCTAGGAATTCTCAACAAGCTCATTTGGCTGAGGATCAGTCATTGAATCAATGTAATGTTGTTCATACATTGAGGTCGTGAAAGAAAGTTGATATCCATGTGTCAACACCTTCAAATTTCATTCAGCACAACCACACTCAAGCATCCACCTCATCTAGACCCAATCTTTCCAAATCTGACGAATCTGAAACGGATAAGTCAACCAGTCAGGTGCACCAGCCTATAGTACCATTTCCTAATAGGCTGAAAAACAACAAGCAAAATCTACACAAGGATAAGATAATCAAGATTTTCAATCAAGTAAAGATAAATGTGTCACGTCTTGATGCCATCCAACAAGTCCCATCTTATGTAAAATTTCTTAAGGACATGTGCACCAAGAAGAGAAAGACTATTGTACCCAAGAAAGTCTTTTTAGCCACTAACATTAGTGAGCTACTGTCGGGTCTGATCCTTGTCAAGTATAAGGATTCAGGTTGTCCCACCATTGCCTACACCATAGGACAAGCCGAGATTAGTCATGCACTTCTTGACTTGGGAGCAAGTATCAACTTGCTCCCATTCTCAGTTTATCAACAATTCGGGTTACACAATCTTAGTCTAACTCGAGTCACTATCAACTGGCTGACCGTTCAGTGAAAGTTCCCAAGGGAAAAACAAATGATGTCCTTATCCGGATCGGGGAGTTTATCTACCCCATTGATTTTATAGTTCTAGAGATACAACCTGTGTCCAATCTTAGGGCTCAAACTCCTGTTATCTTAGGGCTACCATTCCTTCCTACTGCTAATACCGTTATCAATTGTAGGAATAGGTCCATGAGGTTAACCTCTGGGGACATGACTAGAGAAGTCAATGTCTTCAACGTAGGAAAGCAACCCCGTGATGCTGAGGATTAAACATTTGAAGTCAACCTCATTGAGAACTTGACAAGTGAACATGGAGAAGAATTGGAATTAGAAACTGAGTGTGATTTCAAGTTAGAATATGATGACTTTAACCTTGATCAGGTTGTCGAGTCTGCTGTGAATTGGGCCTCGAACCCTATTTCACCAAATGTGGAGCCAATAAATTTGACTCATCCTTCTAATAAGCCTCCCCCTCCCTTAGAATTGAAAGCCTTACCCGTGCATCTCAAGTACGTCTATCTAGGTGAACAAGAGACCTTTCCTGTCATTATTACTTCCCATTTAAATGACGGGCAAGAAGAAAATTATAAAGCAATTCTGAGAAAACATAGCGAAACCATTGGTTGGACTATGACTGATATAAAGGGATTGAGTCCATCCATAGTTTAACATCGCATTCATCTCAATGAAGATGCAACACCAAAAAGAGACCCGCAGCGTAGGTTAAACCCTATAATACAAGAGGCTGTTCATGCTGAAATTATGAAACTCTTAGACAATGGAATAATCTATCCCATTTTTGATAGCCAATGGGTCAGTCATGTCCATGCGGTTCCAAAGAAATCTGGTTTCACCGTAGTGAAAAATAAGAACAAAGAGTTGGTCCAAACACGACTTCCACGAAAATTGGAGTTTGTATTGACTATAAGAAGCTCAATGCAGCAACTCATAACGACCATTTCCCACTTCCTTCATTGATCAAAAGCGTGAACGTTTGGTGGGTCATGAGTATTACTGTTTCTTGGATGGTTACTCGGGATATAATCAGATTTCTGTTGGTCCTGAGGAACAAAAAAAGACTACGTTCACATGTCCATTTGGGACATTTGCTTATCATCGAATGCCTTTCGGCTTGTGCAACGCCCCAATAGCATTTCAACGTTACATGTTGAGTCTTTTTCTGATATGGTAGAACAATTTTTAGAAATCTTCATGGATGATTTCTCTATCTGTGGAGATTCATTCACTCAATGTCTCCACCATTTATAACTTGTCCTCCAACGTTGTGCTGAGAAAAATATGATACTGAACTGAGAGAAACGCCACTTCATGGTAAGACATGAAATTGCCTTGGGTCATAAAATCTTCAAGAAAGGAATTGAAGTGGATAGAACCAAGATTGAGGTTATTGCTAAGCTTCCCATGCCCAAATGAAGGATATTCAATCCTTCTTAGGATACGCCGGTTTCTACCAAAGATTTATCAAGGATTTTGGCAAGATTGTTTGACTAATCTGTTAGTTAAGGATGTGTCCTTCACTTTCGATGCTGAATGTATGAATTCTTGGAAGAAGCTTAAGAAAGAGCTTATTTCTACACCAATCATATCTGCACTAGATTGGTCTAAGCTGTTCGAAATCATGTGTTACGCTTTTGATTTTGCAATAGGCGTTGTCCTAGGGCATCGCATTGGTAACAAGCAGCACGTGATCTACTACTCTAGTACGACTCTCAACGATGCTCAAATGAACTACACTACTACTGAGAATGAATTCTTGGTAGTAGTGTTTGCCTTAGAGAAATTTTCTCCCTACCTACTAAGGTCCAAAACTACAATTTTCACCGATCATTCTGTGCTTAGGTACCTCATGATGAAGAAGGATGCCAAGACCCGACTCATTCGTTGGATCCTCCTTCTTCAAGAATTTGATCTCGAGATTTGAGATAAGAAAGGCATAGAAAATATGTTGCTGACTATCTCTCATGAATCCTAAACTCTCCATGCAACGAATTTCTCATAAATGTGGACTTTCCTGATGAAAAAAATCTTTGCTGTCTTTAGGGAATCTTGGTTTGCTGATATAGTGAATTACTTAGTCACAAGCCAAACACCTTTTCATTGGTCTAAAAATGATATATACCGGTTCTTATCTCAAGTCTGGTATTCTGTTGTGAGGAACCGTATCTTTTTAAGTACTGTTCTGACCAAATTATTAGGAGATACATTTCCGATGAAGAGATTAAGAGTATTTTATCCTTTTGTCATGAACATGCATGCGGCGGACACTTTGGTCCCTGCAAGACTGCTGAAAAGGTGCATCAAAGTGGGTTCTATTGGCCACTTTGTCAAAGTTGCTTATGAATTTTGCAAGACGTGCCCTAGATGCCAAATGGTAGGAAGGATCTCGAAACGAGATATGATACCCCTCAGCCCAATTCTTAAAATAGAACTCTTTGATGTTTGGGGCATCTACTTTATGGGTCCATTATCTAATTCATTTGGAAACTAATACATATTAGTTGATGTGGACTATGAGTCCAAGTGGATAGAAGCCATTCAAGTGAAACTAATTATAACAAAGTTGTCATATTAATTTTAAAAGAGAACATTTTCTCACGCTTAGGAACCCCTCGTGCTATCATCAGTGATAATGATACTCACTTTTGTAATAGATCCTTTGAAACTCTTATGCGAAGTATGCTATAACTCACAAATTATCCACACTTTATCATCGTCAAACTAGTGGGCAGGTTGAGGTCTCCAATAGACAAATCAAGCTTATTTTGAAGAAGACTGTAAAGCAAAACTGGAAAGATTGGTCCACCAAACTTGTAGATGCCCTATGAGCCTACATGACCACTTTTAAGCGATTCTAGAGATGTATCCTTATAGGTTAGTCTTTAAAAAGGCTTGCCACCTACCGTTGAGTTAGAGCACCGGGCCTTATATGGCAATCAAGCAGTTGAGTTTTGACTTGACTAAGGCCAGTGACCTTCGAAAATTACAAATTTCGAATTAGAGGAGTTGAGAAATGAGGCCTATGAAAA
>JAVJIF010022718.1:0-15071 GCA_038442645.1 Agave tequilana
AAAAATTTGATTCGGGGGCTTCGCCCCCTGAGACCTCCGAGAAGCGCCTCCTTGCCCCCTTCTACCCATGGGTACCTCGATGACTACGCACTCGATCTGTGAATTACTCTGCATCAGAGTCAGGGTTGAGGGCAAGCAACGTCGGAGACGATGGAGAAGCGTAAGAGAAAATAAAAATATATTAAAAAAATGGTGGTTGGGAGGAATCAATTTATTCTGACGTGATGAGCCTGTAGCGAATAAAAATATATGGTGAGTTTTTTTTCTTAATTATAAAGAAGTAGGTGGATGTAGAAAAATTTTTCTAAAAAATAATATGAAATATGTCAATACATTTGTGCTTTATCAAATATTTAACTAATTAGTATAATATATTATTCTATAATTATATAAAAATTGGATTTATCTATGGCTAGAAAAGATATAATAAAGAAAGAAAAGAGTCAATATTAAATTAATGACTTTTTGTATTAAAGCATGATATTTATCATGTACCTGACCAAAAAAAATGAATATATAGGGAATAATAATTGATAACTTTTGGTTCTCTTATGATTTTCTCAAATATTTATTTTTTATTATTAGTGTCTAAAGACTTTTGTATATTATTTGTGAAATTTATAGTAAGAGATATTATTGGCTTATTTATATTTACTTAGTTTTTAGTAATAATAATTGTATAAATAAAATACTAATGTTCTCAATGATTTTATATATCAAAATTTATAACAACACTCATGCATAACTTTTTCTTGAAACTTAATTGAAATAACTTTTTCTTGAAATTTAATTGAACACAAAATGTACGTAAAATTAATTATTTCATTTAGTTGTGGATATTTCATATAAAAGCTTCATTTGTTGGAATAACTTTAGCTTTTTCTATTGACCTTTTTTCAATAATTATTTGAATAATTTAGATTTATATGTTAGTTACCAAAACCTTAAACTCTATTTGCTGATCAATGATTTTCAAATAAAAATTAGAGATAAGTATTTTGTTTTAATAGACTTTAAAAATGAGGCAGAGAGATAGAAAGTGATTAATTCTCTAGCTAATAATTTCAAATATGAATAAAAATGAAATAGAGATAAATATTAGTTTGAGAGAGAGAGAAAGAGAGTATTTACATTTGGATAGCATCAAATATACAAAGAGTAATTAGTTAGCTAGTGATTGAAATAGTGATAAAAAAAGATAGAGATAGATATTTAGTTTGCATAATAGAAAGAGAGTTTACTTTAATTAGGTAATTTAAAATTACTTATATATCCTTATTTTAAAGTTATATGTTATAAGTTTGATCAAAACAATGAAAAAAAATCCCTAGTGAACAAAGTTAAAAAACAAAAAAAAAATTGTAACATTTCAAATTGTGCTTTTTATAATAATATAGACTAGACATGTGAAGTATATAAAAGAGCTTATACACTAATAAGTTTCACTTTTATGACCTACATTTCAAAATTAATGGTCACAATCTTCTTAGTCCCGTCAGCCTGTTTGGTTAAGGGTGGAAGTGAGGAATTGAGGAAGCAGTAATAATTTCCATTGGAACTTGTAAGTGGTTAGTAAGTTTTTTTGGTGTTTGGATGTTGTTGCGAAGTGTGGTTTGGAAAATGTTTGTCTTTTCCGGTGTTTGGATGGTAATGTGAAAGTGGAAGTGGAAAGTTGACCACAAAGTTGACCGTAAAATAATATTAAAATAAAAATTAATTAGAAAAATAAAAAATGGACTGTAATTAGAATGCAAGTGAGATTTACATGATCAAAAAATTAACTGTTTTTGTGCTACAACTTATTACAAATGAGATTTACATGACCACAAAATTAACTGTAGCACTCTAGAAGTGAGGAAATAATTGTGTAAAAGAGAAAAGGAAAAAGGGTTTTCTTATTTCCTTTTTTGGTGTTTGGATAGATAGGAAAGTGAGCAATTATACTTCCCTATTTCCTAACTTCCGTCCACTTCCTTGCAACCAAACAACCCTAAGCCCAAATCCAAAGGCCCACTAGATCTCATTTCCTTTCAAACTAATGCAAGAACATCATTGTGGATTTATTGGATTTACTAATATCTCAACAATATACTATTATGAAGTCCTTGAAATAGAGAGTCCATGATCATTATCACTACCAAGATTTCAAAAAATATTAAAAAAAAAAATCATGATATAAATAACAATTACAAATTCAGAAACAAAAAAAAATGGTAATTTCAAATTTTTATTTCATTAGTTAAAAAGAAACTATTGCATCTAAAGAATGAAAGTAATAACTAGACTTCCAATTCCACCATGGCCTCAGACTTCCAATGCTTGGCCTTCTCAAACCCATTGATGCAATATTGGTAATCATCGATCGCCTGATCAATCTCCTCCTCCGTGTTCATCACAAAGGGCCGTAAATGGGCCACGGGCTCGCCCAACGGTTCTCCACCGGCGAGCACGAACCGAAGGGGCTTCGAGGAATTGCTCCGCACGTCAAGCCCATCGCCATGGCCCAAAAGAAGAAGGTGATACGGGCTGACTGGGCCGGACTTTTCAGCCCGTACACCCCTTCGCCATCAAGAATGTAAACAAATGAGTTCCAAGCCGGGGATGGGCTGGCGAAGGTGGGCCGAGGGCCTGAGAGTGAAGTCCGGGTACATGGTCGGAGTTTGGGGGGTAGACTGGGGACTGGATGCCATAGACTCGCCGGGCGACGACCCAGGCCTCGACGCCGTTACTCAAAGTGTATCCAATTTCCTTGCCCTGCAGTTCTTGATACCTCGGCCCAATCCTGCATGCACAACAAGAAGAGAGCTTATTAGGCCCAACCCAACATTTATATTCAGGCCCAAAAGTGATACCGAGTGTATGTGTACTGCATGACATCACCATGACATCATAAAGTAGTAAAATGGAGAGCACAAGGAAAATGAATTGTGTCTAATTAATGCAGGTTTCCATCATTTTGAGCATGTTGCTTTCTAAATAGCTTAATGTGATTGCAATTGAGGGGTCCCAATATAGTAACACTAATTAATTAAATTCCTGTGGGCTAAATGATGGATCAGCTGAGAGATAAGTGGGGCTTCCTTTTATTGGTAAAAAAAAACATGATTTAAAACTACACACCCATGCAAGTATAGACTTCCAATACTAGGTATACTGGAGTGTTAGATCTCAACTCTCTCAAACAAATATCACACACAACTATTGATTTTTCTCACCATGCCACAAAAAGAGTGGGAAAAGGAAAGGAAAAGAAAAGAAAACTATTGATTCCATCTCAAAACCAACCAAAAGTGTACTTTCAAGCAAAAGCAATAAAGTTGTCTTTATTTCTGATTCTTTAACATTTGTTTTTTTTTTTTTTTTCCTCAGATAAAGTTCTTCAACACTAGTCAACAAAAATAATTCATATTTATAGAAAGTATGTCTACTGAATTCTTTGATAAAACACGAATTTTGAAAACAAAGTTTGTATGCACTCCTAACTTTTAAGCTCATCTATTTTGCTAGCTAAGCTAAGGATTTAAAATTCATCTTAGCATAGGAGTGTTTTCAGGTGAATAATGTAGAGCAAGGAGGGCTTTTTTTTTAAATTTTCTCAAAAAATATTAGTGTAGGGGAATTTTCTACTATAACTATGGTACAACTTGGTTACAGTAAAAACTGGATATGTGATTTTCACTATTTTTGTTAAATACCTAATTTTAAGTTCTAAGACAAGACTCTAATTAATAAAAAAAATTAAATAAATAAATATATAGAAAATTGGCCTTGGATCCTCCATCACAAATTTATTTCCGCCCTAGCCTCACCACAACAGTCATGTGGTTAATTTCAAATTGTACTCTACCGTATAACTAACTCATATTTTTTCTTTTCCAATTTTATTCTTTTTCAGATCTGGCCGATTAATTCACTTTTTGGTTTTTTTTTTTTTTTAACCATTCTCTTTGTCATCTCCACGGATCTCACTGATCTTCTTCATCAATCATCTCGTGATGGATTTGATCGTTTTCTTGTTTTGTTTTCGTGATCATTTTTGAGATCTAAGATTGAGTTTTTTATATGATTTCTGCTGAATGATAACGATGTTGAAATGGTCGCAATCCTTTTGCGTAAGGAGTGTGACTCAGAGACAGCGACTAATGACCTGATTTCAATTTGGAGGAGGTAAGGTTTTAGAGGGAAATTACATAATGAGAGAAGAGATGGTCACAGTCCTCATTATAAGGACTGAGACCATGGTCATGAGCACTGCGACCATGAGGACTACAATCGTGGTCATAAGAACTGCAACCATGGTCGCAGTCCTCATAAACGCTCTAAAAAGATAAAGTGTACATGAAAATGAGGTCTTTTATATGAGGACTGCTACTCATTGTTACAGTCCTTGCGATTCGCAGTCCTAAAGTTGCAGTTGCAGTCTGTTCTCACAAAGTGGCAGTTCTAACTAAGTTTATGTCGCAGTTCTCACAAAATTCTTACAAAGTCACGGTCCACAAGTCACAATTACAGTCGAAGTTACAGTTTTCACAAAGTCGCAGCTGCAGTTGCGGAGTGCTTTCAATTGCAGTCGTGATCGCGGTTAAAAGTTTAAATAGGAGTATTTTTATCTTTTGCATTTTGTGATTAAATCACCACTCAACCATGTGTTTGTAATCTAGCCTCCGAGAAAAAAATGGGGCTAAGGTGAAGAAAAAATTGCAATTGAGGTTTTTCTTAATTAAGTTTTAGTATAGACGGTTCCACTCAAAATCCCTTAAATATATGTGCATGAGATTATAAGAAAGTTTTCTCACACAAAATACATGACAAACTTTTTAATTTACATATGAGAGAATCTATGAGAGAGGATATACGAAAATTGTTAGTTTAGAGGGCATCCAAAATATTAAAATTCAATCTGAGATTGTGAATACATAGATTTAGTAAATAAAAAGTATAAGTGTATAAGATAATTTGCTGTATACTAGTTTTCTTGTATTTATTTTTTTTTGAGAGATGTAGTGATGAAAATATGTAATTTCTTGGTTCTCTAATTTCATGGGGGTAGCAGTGCCTCGCAAAAACAAACCTCTCCCTCCAAAATTTATCAACTTGAGCAGTGTGATCAAGTTAATGCCTGATTGCACCCAAAGTCGTTCTCATGACGACTTAAAGATCTTGAAAAAAATAATAAAACATTCTGAAACTTTACATCCCCTAATTTTCGTCAAAAGAACAAAAAGGGAGAGATACTCTCATATTAAGTTGTGAAGCTTAATTATTACCTTAACGATTTGTCGCTCTACGCAGAGTCAATACGCAGATCGACCTATGCGGTTAGTTCGTCGTGGGGGTTAGAAGGGAGGCAAAGAGACCCCCTCCAGGGGCTCGGGGCGAAGCCCCTGAAACAAATTTACTTTGAAAAGTTCCTCTTCCAAATCTCGGAGAGAAGACGAAGCACTCCTGGTAAAAGGTTGGGCAAGTTCGGAATTTCAGGTTGAGGGTAAAGTCAGTCTCTCTCTCCGGAGTAGCAGCTTGGTACAACTCCGAAGAGCACTGTGAAGCATCTAAGCGGAGGAGCACTCCGAAGCGACAGTGCAGAGTAGCACAAAACCACAGCTAGGCTCAATAGAGCTACGAATAAAACCAACTTCTTGGACAGCCTCCATCATGGATTTTGACAAGCCTTCGATGGCAAGCAAACCAAAGAAGTGGTTGGTTTGTGAGATTGGAGAAGCCATTAAAGTGAAAGAGCTAAATAGTGAGAGAAAGGAGGAGGAACTTGCTGAATTCACAAAAGAAAGAAGGGGAGTCACAAGTAGAGAATGACTTTAGGGCTAGCAAGAGACTGAGGAGCACCTTGGCCAAAATTTTGCCCTAAAAGGAGTTGTATGCAATGCAGTGTGTTATAATGCCATGTCTGGGGGAAATCTGCATGATAGACGTGAGCACGGCAAGATTAAGGTCAAGCACCATTTTGATCAACTCTTGCAATAGAGTAACACACCCTCCATTTGAGTAGCTTGCTAAGCTTTGAGTTAAAGATAGAACGAACTTCTTGAACAACGCCCGTCATGGATTTTGACAAGCCGTTGACGGGTGAGCTAAGCCAATAAAGTGAACGGAGATACGATGAATGGTGGTGGTGGTGGTGGTGGTGGTGGGGGGGGGGGGGGGGGGGGGGGGGTGGTGGGGGGGGGGGTGTCGTCGTCTGTCTTACGTGATTCACGAAAGAAGAGGAGGACTCACAGGTAGAGAATGATACTAGGGCTAGCTAGAGATGAAGGTGCACCTCAAGCAAAAGCACATTTCTGCGGTACTCTAAGTTCCGGTGTTAGGATCGGAGAGAGATAGTGGGGGTGACCGGCCAAGGATGTTTGGATTTGAGCGGGAGCCTCGAGCAAAAGGTGGCCGGTTTTATTACGCAGATGCGGTGATGAGGACTTGCCACGTTTGATGGTGAGTGTTTTCAGTGACTGCACGTTCGAAGCGGAGCTGCAGAGGGCGCGATGAGCGTGGAACTCCGTCTATGTGCTGGTGGATTTTCTTATTCTTTTTTTTCCTTTTGCTTTTGTAAGGCGCAAATTATATATGAGAGACAAGTTTGTATCTGTTGTAAAACACGAAAAAGTAAAAACGCTGGGACAGAGAATTCTAGAGAGATAGTAGAAGAAAAAATTCTTATTAATTTCTAAATTATACATTAAAATGAATCAGGAAGGGCTCATTTATAGAAAAACTTTGGGGTACTATGCAGTCACTATTTGCATGCTTGCGTCATCGCTTGCATCAACGCACAGTAACTTTTACTATGCTGATAGGTGGGCAAACAATACATTTATAACACTCCCCCTTGAATGCCCACCATTTATAATGTCTCATTAAAAACCTTACTAGGAAAACCCAGTGGAATAAAATCATAGCAAAGGGAAAAGAGTACACCATCTCTGTATACGTGTTCTATGTTGCCTCATTAAAAACCTTACGAAAAAGACCCTGAGGGATAAACCATAATAAGGGAAAAAGAGTGCGGCCACATAAGCTCCCCCTCAAGTTGGTATGAGTAGTTCTTCCTCATAAATCTCGCAGATGACGCATCCCAATTTCACGAATAAGCTTTCTGAGAGTTGCAGTGGGAGGTGCCTTTGTAAAGAGATCTATCGCATTATCACTTGATGGGATATATTGAATATTAATTTCCTTATTCTTTTCAAGCTCTTGGTTGAATGAGAAGAACTTCAGGGGTATGTGTTTGGTTCGGTTGCTTTTGTTGAATTCTTCCTTCATTTGAGCGACACATGCAACATTATCTTTAAACAGTACTGTTAGATCTCTGTTGACTGGTAACCCACAAGTTGCTTGGATGTGTTGAGTTACAAACCTTAACCATACACATTCTCGACTTGCTTCATGGAGTGTTATAATTCAGCATGATTAGAAAATATGGCAATAAGTGTGCTTTTATGAACGCCAAGAGATCGTTATACCTCCACATGTGAACACATATCCTATTTGAGACCTAACTTTATGTGGATCTGATAAGTAATCTATATCTGTATAACTAATCATTTCTTATTTTGATTCTCTGGAATAAAAAAATCAAAATTAGTTGTTCTTCGAAGATAATGAAATACATGCTTAACACCATTTCAATGTCTCCGTGTAGGAGATGAACTAAATCTTGCTAATAGATTAGTAGCAAATGTCATATCTAGTCGAGTATAATTAGCCAGATTTACATAAGAGCTCCAATTGCACTTAAGAATGGTACTTCAGGACCAAAAACTTTTCATTATCTTCACGAGGGCGAAATGAATTCTTTTCTACATTCAATGATCTAACAACCATCAGAGTGCTTAAAGGATTTACTTTATCCATGCTAAAGTGTTTCAAGACCTTTTCAGTACAATTTGATTGATGTAAAAATATTCCACTTTTAAAGTGCTCAATCTGTAAACCAATACAATATTTGATTTCTCCAAGGTTTTTCATTTCAAATTCGTTTATTAAATATATCATTGCTTCTAGGATATCTTTATGAGTCCCAATGATGTTTAAATCATCAACATAGACACTAATAATAATGAATCTGAATGTTATTTTCTTTATAAAAGCACTTGGGCATATAGGATTATTCACATATCCTTCTTTTAACAAATACTCGCTTAAGCGATTATATCACATGCGCCCTGATTGTTTTAACCCATATAACGATCTTTGTAATTTGATCGAATATAATTCTTTGGGTTTTAAACTTGATGCTTCAGGCATCTTAATCCTTCAGGGATTTTCATATAAATATCGCTATCAAGCGATCCATATAAATAAGCTGTAACAACATCCATAAGATGCATTTCTAATTTTTAAAAACTGCTAGGCTGATTAAATATCTAACGTAATTGCATCCATTACTGGATGATACGTTTCTTCATAATCAATTTCAAGTCTTTGTGAAAAATCTTGAGCAATAAGTTGAGCTTTGTACCTCACAATCTCTTACACTTTCGCATAAAACACATTTGTATCCTACTGGTCTCACGGCTTAGGCATGAGGACAATAAGTCCAAATACTTTACGCTTATTAAGCAAATCCAATTCAGCATGTATAGCGTCTTTCTATTTTGTCCAGTCATGTCTATTTTGGCATTCAGTACAGATCTTGGTTTAGGATTCTCACTTCTGTTAACAATATCACATGCTACGAAATAGGAATATATTTCATCCATATTTTTTATCTCATTTCAATTCCATAATCCTCCTGTATTGATATAATCAATAGATATTTCATGATTTTCTATACCTTCAGGGTTTCTATCTCTTGATTTCTCTTATTTTTGTGTTTCTTTTGGAACACATTCCTCCATATTGGGGTCATCATGCTTATCTGCTCCTTTTCTTTTTCGAGGATTTTATCTTTGGAATCTAATAGTCTACCACGCTTCAGGCGTGTCTTAGAGTTATTAGTAACTTCATTTTCGAATTATGCTTTTGTGATTTCAATACGAGAAGGAGCATTTACAGCTATATGTATGATTTAGTCACTCTTTTTATATCAGTGAACGCATCTAGCAATTGTTTGTTATTTCTTGTAAATGTATAATCTTTCACACTTATGACTCACATTGTTTTGTGTGAGGATCAAGATGCAATAAAGATGGTTCATTCCATGTAATCTCCTTCTCTAACTGTTTCTTTTCTTCCCTAATGCTGGGAAAATTGCATCACTGAAATGATAGTCATCAAACCGAGCCGTAAAAATATCAGCGGTTTTAGCCTCAAGATATCTTATGATAGAATGAGGTTTATACCCGACATATATTCTCAGTCTTCTTTGAGGACCCATCTTTGTACGTTGTGGTGGAGCAATTGATACATATACCGCACAATCAAAATTCTGAGATGGAAATATTTGGTTCTTTACCAAATGCTAATTGTAAAGGGGAGTACTCATGATATGCACTTGTCTAATGCAAATTAATGTCGCAGCATGTAAAATTGCATGACCCGATATAGAAAATAGGAAGCTTTGTTCTCATTATTAATGGTCTACCAATAAGCTGGAGGCATTTAATCAGTGATTCAGCCAAACCATTTTGTGTATGTACATAGGCAACAAGATGCTCAATAGCTATCCCAATTGACATACAATAATCATTAAAGGTTTGAGACATAAACTCACCCGCATTATCAAGTCTAACTTTCTTGATTGTATAATCAGGAAAATGTACTCGTAATCTGATTATCTGAGCAAAAAATCTCGCAAATGCCACATTACAAGTCGATAATAGACAAATGTGTGACCATCTACTAGAGGCATCTATCAATACCACAAAGTATCGAGATGGTCCACATTGTGGGTGAATAGGCCCACATATATCACCTTGGATACGTTCAAAAATGTAGGTGATTCAGTTTTTATTTTAGCCGGTGATGGTCTCATGATTAATTTCCCAAGAGAACAAGTCTCACATGAAATTTTACTAGTTTGAAGGATCTTCTGGCCCTTCAAGGTATGTCTATGTGATTTTCAGTAATTCTTCGCATCATTATTAAACTAGAATGACCTAAACGGTCATGCCATAGAGTTAATATCTGTGTATCTTCTTTAACTACCATATGTGACTCAATCGCATTTATATATGTGTAATGCAATCCTGAGAAAAGTTTCGGTAGTTTTTCTAATACTTCTTTCCTGATATATAAGTAGTAAGATACATATACTTCATATTTCCTAAAGTTGCAGACTGAGTATCATATCCATGAAAATATATATCATTGAAATTCAACAATTTCTTTTCGATTTTGATAAAAACAAAGCGTGTTTTCTGAATTACTTTGTTCCATTTGGCAATATAAAGCTGGCTTTACCAGTTCCTTCAATCAAGTCTACAGGACCTGATATTGTATTGAAAATTGTCTTTTTTAGTTTTAAATCGAGCAGTACCTTTTGTGTTCGAGACTACTGTGTATATATCACTATCTGGTATGCAAATATCTCCAGTTTTAGTCTTGACTTCATCATTAGTATAATCCATATGAAGCTTCATGCAAATAAATAATCTGATGAGAATAAAAGTTTAAACATATTATTATAATGAAATATTACATTCAAAGATAATTTTGACAATTACAAATAGAAAAACATAGTAATACAATAATATATCTAGTTATCACCAGTATCCATAAAATTACAATGAGTTGAAGGATCAGCAAAATCATCAGTAAAATATGAAGCATCAAAATGAGTTGAATCATCCATAGGATCATGATGTTCAGTGAAATTCACTTTCTTTATTTTCCTTTCAAGAATGCCTTGTAAAGCTTACAAAGGTGCTTTGGTGTTCGACACACTCGAGACCAGTGCCCTTTGAGCCACATTTATAACAGGAATCTTCAGAATTCTGAAGAGAACTTTCATGAACATCTTTTCCTTTATCATGTCTTTCTACATGATGCTTTTTGTGGATCGTGTTGTTTTGTGAAGGGTTGCAATAACCACTTCGACCGCGTTCACGGCCACGACCATGATTATATCCTCGTCCATAATTTTTAAAAAAAGCAGCATTTACTTCTAGAAATGCTGTTGAACCAGTAGGACGAGACTGATGATTCTTTATCAAAAGTTCATTGTTCTTCTCTGCCACAAGAAGAGATATAATTAGCTCAGAATATTTCTTAAAACCACGCAACCGATATTGTTATTGCAGTGTTATATTAGATGCATGAAATGTGAAGTAAGTTTTCTCCAGCATTTCTTCGTCTGTGGTATCCATCCCACAGAACTTCAATTGGGATACTATTCTATACATTGCAGAGTTATAATCGCTAACTTTTTTTTAAGTCTTAGAAGCGCAAAGCATTACATTCATCATGTGTGGCAGGAAGCACAACTTCCTTTTAATGATCAAATCTTTCTTTAAGATTTTTTCACAAGACGCTTGGGTCTCTTACTGTGAGATATTCACATTTTAAACATTCATCAAGATGTCTACGAATAAAGATCGTCGATTTTGTCTTATCTTGCGATGACGTAAAGTTCATCTCTTTTATTGTTTCAATGAGATCCATTGACTCGAGATGCATTTCTATGTCAATAACCCAAGCTATATAATTTCTTCCAGTGATATCAAGTGACTGAACTCAAGCTTTGCAAAGTTTGACATGATGATAACTATAATAAAATACACAAATAATTAGAATCACAATATTTTTATTTCACAACAAAATAGTAAAATTACATCTCAATCATAATAAAGATGAATAAAAGAAAAAAATAAATATTAAAAGTAAAAGGTTCAGATGAAAATAAATTGGATACATATCTCCAACAAAAAGGATAATATTATTGATGATGATGACGGCAATAATAAACTTCAAAAATGTACTAAGCATCTTGTGATTGATTGAAAAGCTTTTGGATATGGTGAAAAAATTTGAGAATGAAGAGAGATTGAGAAGTGAGTTATGTGGTTTAGAATTCATCAATTTATAAAGTAAAAACTAGCCGGTTATAGCCGTTATATAGTCGTTGGAGGAGAGAGAAAAGCATTTTAAATTTAATACAATTAAATGTTATAATTAAGAAGATGGTAAAATAAATGCATTGTACTATACATATTTATGAGCTATAATATAGGCACGCCACTCTACTTGGTGGGTGTTTTGCAGACATAATTAATGAAGCAATAAATATTTTCACACCACGCTACTCAATAAATCTTTCAGTGGGAGTTTATACAGATATAAATAGCATAGCAATGAATATATATAATATTGGTAGCTTGGGGTTTATTCCACTCAAGTATTAATTAAGAATCTAGTAAAGATAATAACAAGAAATATTATTAGCTTGTCATAATCACATCACTTTACTATAAATAAGCGGCAAAGCCTCCTTTTATATACAGTAGTGATGTTATATGAATATAATAATCTAACTTTTTGTAATCACATCACATCAGTATAAATAGGTGGCAAAGCCTCCTTTTATATATAGTAGTGATGTTATACAAGTATTATGAATACAATAACTTGTTATTTTTACCTTAAGATGGTAGAGGTAGAAGCTGAGACTTGTGATAGGACTTTTCCTTGAGCCAATGAAAGTAGAGGCTCGTGACAAGACTTTTACCTTAAACTAATGGAAATAGAGGCTTGTGATAAAACTTTTGT
Source organism: Agave tequilana (assembly GCA_038442645.1). Lineage (NCBI taxonomy): Eukaryota > Viridiplantae > Streptophyta > Magnoliopsida > Asparagales > Asparagaceae > Agave > Agave tequilana. Next base: position 12,655 of record JAVJIF010022718.1, read on the forward strand.
CTGAGCTGATAGAGGTAGAGATTGATGACAGAACTAGAGCGTTCGTGCTGATAACGTGTAGTAAAACCTGAGAAAGTATAACACTGAGACAGAGAATTCTATAGAAATAGTAGAAGAAGAAATTCTTATTAATTTCTAAAGTGTACATTGAAATGAATCAGGAAGGGCTTATTTATAAAAAAAAAAAAACTTTAGGGTACTATGCAATCACTATTTACATGTTTGCGTCATCGCTTGCATCAACACATAGTAACTTTTACTATGCTGGTAGGTGGACAAACAATACATTTATAACAGTATCCTTACTATTTGAGAATGTTTCGTTAAACACTTTTAACGAAACGCCGTGGAGTTTTCTGTCTCATAATCCTTCCCCATATAAAGTCGGGCAACATTGGAAGTTCAACAATCAATGAGAAGATCATACTACACCAAATTGTAATGCAACTTGCAACAGAAGGCCCACCATGTAATCATAGAAATTTGAGCATCTAATGAGAGGCATGTGCATCAAAATGGTGGCGACCTTTCGGTTTGCAAGAAGACATTAAAACAAAGGAGAGATGCAAGAAATGGAAAAAGGAGAAAAGGCCAAGGAAGAGAAAGAATCAAGAAAGGGCTAATCTTACAAATCACAAAGAAACGAAGAGGATTCACTTGTAGAGGATGAGATTAGGGTTAGATATGAAGGGGCACCTTGAGCAAATCAAGAAAGGGCTAGTTTTTTTTTTTTTTTTTTTTTTTTTTTTTTTTTTTTTTTTTTTTTTTTTTTTTTTTTAAACGTATCTCTTTGGATTCGGATGCCGGGGAGGGGGGGGGCGTGGTATATGACCAAGCTTGAAGAGGGGAAGAACACAAGAAACAAAGAAACACCCAGAAAAAGCAAGCCTAAATGATCTCTGGAAACACTATAATTATATGTATCTGGAGTCTTGATTTGTGCTTGATCATCTATTCAAATGATATTTTACTTGTTGATTTCAAAGTCTTCTCTTATCAAAGTATGCATCACGTTGAGATATCAATATGGAAGTATGAAGGATAACATTGATAAGAAATATGATGATGTGAGACCCCCCCCCCCCCCCCCACCCCCCCCCCCCCCCCCCCCCCCCCCCCCCCCCCCCCCCACCCTAATTCACCCATGTTGAGTGCAAACTATTAAAAGCAAATTAGATAGTCAGCAGTGTTTTAAAGAATTAGATTAGGATTAAAAGGTCGAATCTCAACAGGAATCCTACCCATTCGATATCCATGTAGCAGTATGAAATAGCCGAATAAAATAAGCACAATTAGACCATCAAGAAACCAAAGATTAAACACTGCTGACTATCGAATATTGGTCCTATTGAACCTTGAATACAGACAATTTACCAACAGTGTGATCACAAATGAGCATAATAATGTATGATATAATCATACATATAAATGACGAACAATATTCTAAAAAGCGGTTTTAGTACGCGTGCGGTCTGGGAGCGCATAATGCTTAAATGAGGTGATTGTGGAGGAGTTTTGGTTTGTGTTATCCCTCTTGTGTAGAGGTGATTGTGGTGGAGTTTGGCTTAGTGTCTTATCCCTCTAAGTGTAGAGGTAATCGTTGTTTGGCTTAGTGCCTTATCCCTCTAAGTGTAGAGGTGATAGTTGTTTGGCTTTGTGCCTTTATCCCTCTTGTGTAGAGGTGATTGTGGTTGTGCCCTATCTCTTGTGTGGAGGTTGTTTTGTTAGAGAGAGGAGTTTTGTACTCCTAAATTTGTATTACCAAATCCTCGGTGGAGGTTCCTGTGTGAGAAGTCCTGTGTGGGCATATAGTGAAAATCCTTCTGTGTGAAGGCGGGGACGTAGAGCAGTGGCTCGAATCTCGAAACATATTTCGGTGTTTGCGATTGATCCACTATCTCTAAACTCTATCTCTCTTTTATATATCTTGCATTGATTCATATTGTTCATATCTTACATGCTTGGTATTGTTTGTGTGCCCATACTCGTGTTGAATCAAGAGAGCTTCATATAGCACATTAACTCTTATTTAGAAGAATTAAGAGGAGTTAGTCCAGAGCCCTTCATATAGCACCTTAACTCTTATCTGTTGTTCTAGATCTATCGGCTGATCAGAGCATCAAGGCTCCCCACACAAGGATGATGATATATAGGACACTTTCGTACATCCAAACAAGGACTTAAATACCGTCCAACCCTCGCCATAAACTACAGCAACTCCATTCATTGGATGGCCATGATCACCTCCAAAACTTCCCAAAAATGGGATCAGTAAGCAATTAATTAAAATTTCCTTCAAGCAGGAGATAATGCCAACCGTCTTGTGGGAGGAATAGCTTTTGAGCACATGAAGACCCCACAGATATAAAAAGCTTAGGGAGGGAGTGGGAGAGGAGAACACACTGTCAAATCCAAAC
>JAVJIF010022719.1:0-50536 GCA_038442645.1 Agave tequilana
TATAAAACTCTTTGTTTTAGAACCCTAAATATGTGTGTAAAGTATGTATATTTCATCAGGTACTAATCAAGACTAAATTATTTTGTCAATTTTTTCCTAGCCCTAGAAATCAAACAATTATTCTTGTTTCAATTAAGTATAAGAAATCCTAATTATGATTCTCCTATTCCTTAAAATTAACTTAATTTCTTGCAAAAATACGTCAAAGTATTATTTTTCCTTTCAAAAAAAAAATTTATATATTTTTTTGATGTGAAAATAAATGGAAATTAAAGAGAAAAACCTATGCAAATAAAAAGAAAACTTATGTTAGAACCCTCCCCCATACTTATCTCATGTATTGTCCCTCAATGTATGATGAATGAATAACATAATACAAATGCAAGAATGTGAAGGATAGATAGTACCTAATGAAGACGAGTGAATATCATCCATCATTGCCTAGTTAAGAGAAAAAACACAAAAAACTATAATATAGAAATGGATCTCAACCGCATAGAGATCAATCCTGATATACAGGATCTTCCAGAAGATTTCCTCTACTTCTGGGTTTAGAAACTCATGTATGATTTTAATCGCTGGCTATTCACTTGAAGAGTGATACCATCAGGGCATTGTGGACCTCATTTGCACCATATGGATGCACCTTAAGAGCAATGTAAGGACCAGCCCAATGGGATCAGTTTCCTGAAAAGAGATGTAAATGGAAATTGTAGAGGAGGATTTTCTATCCTTGCTGAAAAATCCTTTCGAATTATGATCCTATCATGCATCATTTTCATACGGTCCTTGTACCATTTTGAACACTCATATGCATCATTTCTTATCTCTTCAAGCTGATCAGTTGAAGTTTCCTAGACTCACCTGTCTTGTTTAGATCAAAATTTTGGTGTTTGATGTCCAGTATGCCTTGTGTTCTAGCTCGATAGGAGATGGCAAGCTTTGTTATAGACTAACCTATATGGAGACATTCTAATAGGAGTCTTAAATGCTATTCTGTATGCCCATAAGGCATCAGTCAATTGAAGGACCAATTTCTTCTAGTGGTATTCACAGTTTTCTCTAGAATGGTCTTGATGGCTCGATTGAAAATTTTCTTTGACCACTAGTCTGTGGGTGGTAAGGCGTGACTACTTTATAATTGATACAGTATTTTCTCATTAAGACTTCGAATGTACGATTGTAGAAATGTTTTCCACCATCATTAATGATTGCACGAGGAAAGCCAAAATGAGAGAATACATTATGTTTCAAGAAATTTACCACAACATTGTGGTCATTGGTTCTACATGCTACGTCCTCTATCCATTTAAAGATGTAGTCAACTGCCACAAGGATATATTGGTATCCATGAGATATAGGGAAGGGACCCATGAAGTCAATGCCCCAAACATCAAAGATTTCGACAACTAAAATCAGGTTTAACTGCATTTCATTCCGTCGTGCAGTCTTCCCTAATTGTTAACAACGATCACATGATTGACAATAGACATAAGCGTCAAGAAACAAAGTGGGCCATAAAAATCACATTGTAAAATTTTTGCAGTAGATTTCTTCCTACTGAAATGACCACCACAGGCGTGATCATGGTAAAATGAAAGGAAGTTCCTAAATTCTGAGTCAAAATGCAGCGTCGAATGATTTGATCAGGATAGTATTTGAACAAGTATGGTTCATCTCAGAAGAATCATTTGACCCTAGCTAAGAAATATAATCGTTCTTGCTTAGTCCATGATCGAGCATTTGTTCTGTGACAAGGTAATTCACAATGTCGGTATACCACGGAATAGTCGAAGGGGAAATGGACATAAACTGCTCATCAGGCAATGTCTCAAGGATAGGTAGCGTGTCAGATACAGATTTGACCACTATCCTAGACAAATGATCAGCTAAAACATTCTCAACTCTCATTTTATCATGAATTTCTAGGTCAAATTCCTGTAAGAGTAAGATCCAACGAATTAAATAGGGTTTAGCATCCTTTTTCGTGAGAAGATACATTAAAACCACGTGATCGGTGTAGTTTAGGACCTTAGAACCTATAAGGTAGGGATAGAATTTGTCAAAAGCGAAAACGACTGCGACAGCTCTTTTTTCACTGGTGGAGTAGTTCAGTTCGGCATCGTTAACAGTCTTACTGGCATAGCAAATACATGAGAAAGTTTATCCACTTGCTAGTTTAGGACAACCTTTACCGCATAGTCGGAAGCGTCACACCTCACCTCAAGTGAGAGATTCCAATCAAGTGGTTGGATGATGGGTGTTGAGGTTAACTCGGTCTTGAGCCTTTCAAAGGCTTCCAAAGAAGAAGGAGTGAACTCAAAGGGAACATTCTTTGCTAAAAGATCACATAGAGATTTGAAAATTTTGAAAAAAAAATCTTTGATGAAGCAGTGGTAAAATCCAACGTGGCCTAAGAAGGATCGTACCTCTCGAACAATTTTCAGAGGTGGTAATTTCGAGATTAGGTCTTCCTTAGTTTTATTAACATCTATGTCTTTTTTAGAGACAATGTATTCTAAGATAATCCCAGATTTCACCATGAAATGACATTTTTTTCAATTAAGAAATAGGTTCTTCTCCTTGCATCTTATCAATACCAATGATAGATGATATAAACTCTCATCAAAAGTGGAACCAAAGACAGAGAAGTCATCCATTAAAACCTCTAGAAATCGCTCAACCATATCTGAAAAGATGCTTAACATACACCATTGAAAAGTAGATGGTGCATTGCATAGCCCAAAGGGGATGCGATGGTATGCAAATGTGCCAAATGGATATGTGAATGTTATTTTCTCTTGGTCCTTACAAGCAATGGGGATTTGATTATATCCCGAATAATCATAGAGGAAGGAATAATAAACGTGACTGGCAAGACGTTCTAACATTTGGTCGATGAAGGTAGAGAAAATGATCTTTCCTAGTCATAGAGTTAAGTTTTCTATAGTCTATGCACACTCGCCAACCAGTTTAAATACAAGTTGGAACCAACTCATTATTCTCATTAGTAACAACTGTCACTCTAGGCTTTTTGGGTACAACTTGTACTGGACTAGCCTACTGACTATCGAAGATAGGGTAAATGATACCTGCATCTAACAATTTCAAGACCTCCACTCTCACTCCTCTTATAAGACAGGGTTTAAACGCCTTTGTGGTTCTCTTGAGGTTTTGACATTCTCTTCGAGATGAATTTGGTGCATTACCACAGAGGGGTTAATTCTCTTGATGTCTTCTATGGTCCATCCTACAATTTTCCTGTGTTCACCAAGAACATCTAGCAATTTCTCTTCTTGGCCCTTACCTAAACGAGACGATATGATTACAGGCATGGTATCTGACTCACCTAGGAAGGCATACTTCAACGTGTCAGGTAAAAATTTGAGCTCCAACTTGGGAGGCTCAACGATTGATGGAACAGGAACAAATGTTGACAACAGTAAGGGTTCTACCTTAGGTCTCCATAGGTTGGTGTCCATGATGGGAACAAGATCTATCAATGCGTTGATCTCTTCTATAAACTCCTTAATGTCAAAATTCATTCCAAAATGGGCCAAGCATTTTTTCAGGGGTCTTCATAGCAAGACTCCTCAAAGGTGTGATTGACCGACACATCAATAGTGTTGATCTCCTCATGATCGTTCATTATGGATGGTTGGGATCTAGTTTGAAAGATGTTTAGCTCAACTGTTATATTTCCAAATGACAAGGTCATGACTCCATTCTTACATCTAATGACAATATCAGCAGTAGAAAGGAATGGGGTCCCTAAAATTACATAAGAGTGATTGCTTGAATATCTAACTGGTTCAGTGTCTAAGACCACAAAGTCCACAAGAAAATAAAATTCATTGACCCTTAAATAACATCCTCAACAATTTCCTTGGTGACCTTAACTGACTTATCTACTTGAAGCTATGAAAGGTTAGTGAGTTGTAACTCCCCTAAACCTAATTGTTTGTACACAGAATAGGGTAAAAGGCTCAACTTGCCCCTCGATCTAGCAGACACCGATCTATAACTTGATCTCCTATCCTAATAGAAATAGTTGGACTCCCTGGATCCTCATACTTGGGAGCAATAGGTTACTGGAGGAGACATGATGCTTGTGTAGGAAATGTAGCTTCACGAGACACAGAACTTTTCCTCTGGGCGTGGTTAAGTCCTTTAGAAACTTGTCATATAAAGGAATCTAATTGATGGCATCAAGAAGGAATGTTGATTTAGACGTTTTGAAAACTTTTAAAATTTTCTCACAGTGATTTTTCTTCCTAGTGGTTGAAGACATTGAGGAAATGAAGCCTTGGGCACAAAGCATTCTCTTGATTTTCAAGAACAACTTAGTTATCTTTCTTTGTTGACTCCTTTGGGTTCTCTTTTTCTTTTTCCTTGATAATATTAGGATTGTTTGGTGAATCTTGGACTTGGTTGTTCACTTTCTTACCCGACCGTAAAGTGTGGATGGTTTGCACTTTATGGTTTGAATCAGAACCAATTTTGAACTGGCCTATAAGAGTATTTGAGGAGCAGATTGTCCTCTTGGATTGGGCACAGTTTGACTAGGAAATTTCTTTTCTCTCTCTCCCTAATAGTTGTAGCTAACTGTTCTATCTGAACCTCCAGCCAGGCTATCCTCTGATTCTGATTGTGAGATTTTTGGGCTTGGGTTTGATTAGTTATGACTTAGCTCTGCATGAATTGTTGAAGAGTGTCCTCTAAAGATGGTTTTCTTTGATTGAGAGGGACAGATGGAGGGATAGATGGTGTTACATTGAATTGATTTTCTTTGTGAAATTGATTATTAGAAAATGGCCCTTGGAATGATGATGATCTGCCATATCCTTATCTTTGAGGAATTTTCATTAAAAGCTTGGATGATTTCACCATCCCGGATTGTACATTTTACTGAATGGGTTGTTGTTGAGATTGGGCTTGCAGAATGTTTTGAGTGCATTTGCTTGCTCCGTTTTGATAATTGACAACCCAGGGTATTGTTCAACCAAGTGGTCTTGACTATCACAAAGGACACAAACTGGGGACACCATTGGCTTAGATAGTTCGGAGAAGATTGTGCTTCCTTGCTCATCTCCAAAACTTCAAGTCTTCTCATAACTGATGCCATTTTGGCATCAGTTTCGAAACTAGGGTTGCATCTATGTATACCACCCTTCTGGTGGTAGCGGTAGTGGTGGATTGCTTGACATCAACAGGTTCCCATTCTAATGCGTTTTCTACTACCACTTCAAAAAGTACATGCATCATTTGCAGTTTTGCTAGTGAATGATCCATTAGAAAGGGACTTAATCATGATCTTAGTTGGGTAGTCTAAGCCATCATATAACATTTGAATCAAACGAATCTTTTCAAATCCGCAGTGGAGACACTCAAGCAAAGGATCCTCAAAATATGTGAAAAATGTCTCCTTTTATAATTGAAAATGTGTTGAAGGCTTGACGTATGGTACAATTTTCTGCTTGGAGTAGAACTTCCTATAGAATTCTTCAGCTAAACCTACACAAGTGGAGATTGAACCAGGCTGGAAAGAATGAAGCTAATCTTTGGCTTTTTCTTTTTGGGAGAGGGGAACAACTTAAGTTTTAAGGATTCCTCCATCATTTGATTATACTTCATGGTTCCACAAATACCCTCAAATTCGCTAACATGTTGATATGGATTCTCATTGGTCAATCCACGAAAAAATGAAAACATTTGTATCATACGGATTTAATCTCGAAAATTGTCGTAAAGGCCGGCAAAATGATACAAGAAGGTTGGGTTGACCTTATAAGATACAAGTAATCGTTTAAGGCCATTTGTTAGGTTTCATTCATGTCACCCATTTTTATAATAAGGTCAGGGACAGCAATAGATTCTAATCAACCTTTTATATGAACCACTTTCACATGAATTAAGGTACTGCTCTGAAGAAGGATTTTCTAAATCCTAGATAAGATTATACACAAGATGACTCAACCAATCAAATTCAATCAAGTGTTTTCTTTATTTTGAATTTAATTTAAAGAAATCAATTTTTTAACCACTAGTTTTAAGAAAATAAGATTCCCCTTAGTTAGACAGCTCCTACCTAGGTCGAATAGATTATGGGATGACCGTTTAAAGCCATCAAATAAGTGATTCAGTTCTCTCCTAAGGCAGGGCGCTTACTAATTCTAGCCACCCTCTTTTTAGACAAGGAAGTCCCTCGGTCCTTTCTCCAGGCTAGGCACCGCCGTAATGGATAAGTCACCCTTTTTAGATAAGAAAGCCCTGTCTCGCGAGCTTGAACATAATCACTAGAGTATCCCCAAAATGAACCCACTTAATGAGCTCAAATTCTTAGTGGTCAAGTTTCTAATTGCTTTTAAATTTAGTTCAAGATTGAGAAAACTTATATGCGATCGTGATTTTTGAGCCAAGGAACGGGTGATGAAATCTCGACCTTATGTGAGGGAGGACAACTCTTAAGATCTTTCTATGCAATATGCACTAATGCAGCACTTGTTTAATCAATGAGCACCTCCAAAACCCCACTGACAAGAGATTCGTAGGTAGAGTTAGAAAATACTAACCTTTTCGGCGACTCTGAAGCAAGCAATTTTTGTTTTATTTTAATTTAGCAGTGCAATTATGTCATAAGCAAACAAGCTTCGTCTTTTTGTGCAATTCTTCAATTGTTCATGCAATATCCCTGCAAAAAGAAAATTTGAAATTAAACCTTAGGGATGAAAAGAAAAATAATAAAAAGAAAAGATTTTTTTAAAGATTTAATTTCTGAAAATATTTTTTTAATTAATTAATTTTTTAATTTTTAATTTTTTAATAAAAACTAGAAAAAGATTAAATGTTAATTTTCAAAACCAAATTTTACAAGTTTCGGCAACGATGCCAAAAACTGTTCGCGGTTCGAAGTTCATGAAGAAATTCATCATTATTAAACCACGTACAAGTTATGACAAGCTAAACTTGCTAAAATCTTTTTTTAATAAAATTGTGTAGTGGCAAGCTAAGGGTCGAATTCACAAAGATTTATAAATCTTAGTTATTAAAAATCTAACTTTTATCTTAATCTAGTTGAGAAATCTTTTAAAGAAAAATATAATGAATGTTTTAAAACTAAAAATCTTTAAGCATTAATAATATTAAAAAAGCAAAAATAAAAAGATTACTAACCTTGTGCGAAGACTAATTAATTAAGGTGATGAAAAAAGCACCCAAGAGATTGAAATGAAGGGAAGAGAAAGATGAAACTCGATGACTTTGTTCCTTGTTGTCGCTTTAATGTCTCCCTCCTCCGATCTATGTTGAAGACAAAAGAACTAACAAAAGATGAGAAGAGTAAACATGGATGAGATTGTTGATGAGTTAATAAAGTTAAACATGTAATTAAAGAAAAAAATCGCATTAAAAATAAAAGAGAAGAGTGGAGGAATCTTAAACTGAAATGCTGTAAGATCTGAATTGAAAAGATTGATTTTTATTGAAGAATCGTTGTTACAAACTCTTGACCCCAAACCTGCATTACAACGCATATTTTTTTCTCTCAATATAGCCTTTACAGCCCTCTGGTGTATATTTCTCTCAATGCATACAGGTAGGGATAAGGGATAGGTAGGAGATAGGGGAAGTAAACACTCCACTTAATTCAAATACTTTTTCATGAAAACGCGGCTTTTGGTCGCGTTTCGCGGCTAGATCCTTGGCCGTAGGGCGAGGATCTGAGGGCTCTCATTTATCGTTTCTTCCTTTATCTTTTTATCCTTCTAGATTTTGAATCTCATCTCCTTTTATCCTCAGCGAAACTGAGAGGGTTTTCTTCTAATCTGTTTTCCTTTGAATTATGATGATGTTATCTCATTTGATATACCCGGTCTTCAGATAAGATTACTTTTAGAACCTCTAGATTTGAATTGACCCTTTGATTTGAACTTTTGGATGAAATTGGACAGGATTCATGCTTATCTTCTCTCTATCATACCCTGCATTAATTAGAACATTAAGAGAAGTGAGTTGTATGAATTATTACAAAATGAATGGAGGAATGCAATAATAATTATGCAATATATATGTCCAAGCACTCCTCATCACCTCCCAACAAGACCATTCCCTTCTCTCCTTCCCCGACGGCCACGCAGCATGTCGTGCCATCGAGCACCACCTCCCATCTCCTTCCATGCGCACACCTACAGCTCCGCCATGGAACGCATGCTCCACATCCCATGCCAGAGTAGCCACCACCTCCCAGTCCCATGCCATCGCCATCACCATTCTCATATTCTTCTTCTTATCTGGTACTGCGCCCGCCAAGATTCCCCCTCGCCTGCTTTCCACACATTAATGCCAGAGCCTGTTCTCCTCTCTGCACCAGCCCCCGAGCTACACCCTCGGCCAGCACCTCCTCCCTCTCTCTGGCGAACCGTGACAACTTCGCTAATCATCCCCCTTGCCTCACGCCCACCTGTGTAAGACCCAACCCAACTCCACGCCTCTGCTGCGTCCATGCACCCCAACCTCCATCCTCCTCTCCGATTACTGCCGCCAATGAGCTCTGTCTCCATTGCCACCAGCCCATCAACCCCGTGCGCCGCTCCCCATTTCCCTATGGACGCGTGTGTTTGTGTGCATGTACGAACGTGTGTGTTGCTAATGTATATATTTTTTTATGTGTGTGTTTGTGTGCACGTATGTAGGGGGGTGTGTGTGTTACCCCCATAGGTGTGTGTGTACATATGTGTGTGTGTGAATGTATCTATGTAGATTTATGTGTATGCATGTGTGTGTCTATATAAGTATGTATTTCTACCTCTTAGAGTATCCCTGTATATGTGTGTGTTCCTCAAACTCTTTCCATCTCTCTCTTAGTGTGAGTTACAGTTGTAGCACCCAGACTGTTCGTGTCGTTCATGTACCAGTACCCGGAGTCGTGTTGTAATAGGCCTGACACGCAAGATGATTTGAAGATCCGGACTAGTTCGTATAGTGCAGACCTGATGGTGATTCAGAACTGGATCCGCGTCATTTCATTTGAGTGTTCACTCTTTTCATTTTATTTATTTGATTGGTTTTCGGTACCATTTCATGTGACTGTTATTTTATTGGTCTACTATATTTGTGCCTTTTGTTGTATTATTTCATGTGATTTATTGCTGTTACTATTGTTTATTTATTTTAATTACTGAGTCTTCACGTAATTTGTTTATTTTAATTGTACGTTTTATTATATTATTTCATGTGTGTTATTTTTTTATAAATTGATTGTGTTAATTGATTATTTAATGTTCATTATTCATGTTCTATCTGGAATCATCCTGCCTGTTCCTGTATACGTTGTTACATATATATTTTGGAGTAAATAATTCTTGACCCCAGACGATTGAAATCACCTAAAGGAGGGTGAATAGGTGATGGCTACACTTAATGGCAAATAATGAGAAATTAAAAATAAACTGGCAATAAGTAATAATAATTAGATAGATCTTGCAAAAGAGTAAGCAATATAAGTACAAGAAAAGGGAGAGAAGAGTTTAGAGAGATAGTAGACAATCGTAAACACAAGGATGTTTCGAGTTCGAGCCACTGCTCTACGTCCCCGCCTTCAACACGATGAAGGAGTTCCACTATGATTGATCCCACTGGATCGTCAATCGGTTATAAGTTCTCACTAGAACTCTTCGGACACACTTGTCCTCTCTTACGATGCCGCAACACCAACTTGGCGCTCACTAGCTCGCTCGAAGCCGCAACCTCTACAACTTCTCAATCGAAGAAAACGGTGATCAACACTTGACCACAAAGATAGCTCATAAGTACAACCCTACAACCAAGATGAGAAAGTGAAATATTTAGGATTGTGTAGTACAAATAGCAAGTAGAGAAGTAGAGGAAAGCCTCAAGCTAAAATACCAAATTTTGAAAATAATTGGCTCAAGAGAAAATCTTTTTGCAATGAGGCTAAACTATGAAAAACTTTGATGTAAGGCTTAGAAATCTTGTTATGAAGTTGTTTCATAGTCCCACTATTTATAGGGGATGAAAACCAGGCTAGAAAATACAATAGATCCGTTGGGACAAGACCTAACATAAGACAAAACTGAATCTAGCCTTTGGGAGCCAAGTCAGCAGAAATTTCTGTTGCCGGTCGACCGGCTGGTCGACCACCAACGGTCAGATTTCTGACCGTTAGGAAAAGCGGTCGACCAGACGGTCGACCGTGGTTCCCAAATAGAGAGTGAAACACTCTGTCGGTTGACCGGGCGGTCGACAGAAACAAACAGAGAGCACTGCTCTTTAAAACGATCGACCGGCCCGGTCGACCGAAGTGCACGCTTGCACTTAGTGCATGTCGGTCGACCGCCCGGTCAGCAGTTTTGCTCTGCCAGCGGTCGACCATCCGGTTGACCGGCTGAGGGCCAAAACAGGTTTTTAGATATCTTTTTGAAGTCAATATTTTTCCAACAAATTTTCTGTTGATAAGTAAATACAGAATATAGTTCTTGGGATTTTAAGAGCTAGAGTGTAATCATAGATCAACCCCAAATAGATTAGAACTATATTTTGATAAAAATTCTTTTCTAAAACAAAAAACTTATTTTTTTGAAACCTAATTTTCTGACACTTTGTTTTTCTGAAACTCGATAAGAAACCAGGTAATAAATTTTTGCTAGAAAACACAAAGGAATATGAAATGTGTGTGTGTGTGACAATCCCAAAAGCTATTAACTTCTTTCATCTTGATTTTAACAAATGACTATAAATCCTAACTAAAATGGAAAAGGTAAAATACAAATATTGAAATGATCTTCTCGATATTGCTTGATCCTTGAGCTCTTCTAGTGTGCTAGGCTCTGGGATTTAAATCTTCTTGGCTTTCAAATGTGTGAGTCTTATGATGGAGCCGAAATGCAACATACGTTTTTACTTAAAACTTAATTAAACAATTTTGTTAATACCTAACTACATATGGTTTGTTATCATCAAAACTAGGGCTAATGGCCTTTAGGCCAACAATCTCCCCCTTTTTGATGATGACAAAACATATAGAGTTATTATAAATATTTTGGGAAGAGACTTCAAGTGAAGCTCCCCCTTAACACATGCATATATAAGAATAAGACATAAAAGAGCTAAATGCATAATAGAAGTATATATAAAGGATATAACAGTTAGACTCATATGTCAACCATCTATGCATAACAATGATATAAAGATATGAGAGTGTATGAGAGTGTATGCACAAATGGTTACCTCTATCTATCCAAAAACCTCCAACCTCAAAATAAGTGGCAGATGGTTGGATCAAAAGGGAATAAGAAACAACACACAACCAAACACATATTCCACATAGAGACAATAAGGATAACTGTCATATCAGAAATAAATATGTCCATCTATGCTTAGAGGTTCATGCCAACCTCAAAAACCAAATACAAATAAACACACAAAGCATATGTCCATAAAACAAACTATATATCCAACTACAGAAAATAAATACTCCAAACATAAAAACTAACTTCCTCAAATAACTCCATCAAAATATCTCTCCCTATTTTTGTCATCAACAAAAGGGGTCAACCCTCCTAAAAATCAGGGTCTTCTGGGGAGGCTGTTTCCTCAGTAACAACAGGAGGAGGAGCTCATTCGTCGAAAGGAGGACCCGTGGGAGGAAGTAGCTGTGAGTGACCTCTCGGAAGGGGAGCCGACCAAGTGTACCTAATGTAGAAGTCACAGATGCAAGTCTGCATATAGCGAATAGAATCACAAATGTGATGAAAATCATTATCCACTCGCTGCTCTAGCCGCTGAAAGTGAGCGGTCATCTGATCGGACATCTGCTAGTCGTGCTCCCGAAGCTGAGTGGAAAGAGCTAGAAATGGATCAAAGGAAGCAGAAGAAACAAAAAAAGATCCTAGAACAACAGCAGGTATGATAGGATGATGCTGAGGAGTAGGAGCACGCTCCCTAAAACGCATCCTCTTGAGAAGAGTGTTGTTGATATCAACTGACGGTTCGATGGACCGTTCAGTGGAAAGATCGAATCTGAGTTGCTTTAATAGACGTGTGATAAGCATCCCAAAGGGTAACTACCAGTTTAGGACCAGAGATGATCGGACGTCATGTAGTCGATGATGAGTTTAGGAATATTTATTCTAATGCCTTTCAGACGACGATAGATCAGAAGAGGAGCAGAACCCCCTAGCGTGACATACTCTCCTGATTTTGGCAGGAGGTTATAGAAAACAATTTTAGCTAAGACTGGGCGGTGAGAGTGTAATTCTTCACCTCCTCATTCCTAACTAAAACGGGGTTATCATCATTGTGAAGAAAATTGGAGGCGGTGTGGGCAGACTCACCGTCAGGATAAGCAAATTCATGTAGATCTATATTATAAATATCTACCCTCTCACAAGAGAGGTGTAGGAGATGAGCAAATTTATCAAGGAAAATATTTATATCCTTGCCCAAAACACTAGACCTGATATGATTATTTTAGAAAGACAGGTTAGAGTAAAAATAATGTACTATTTCAGGGTAAACTGGTTCTTTCTGGATGACAAAATGTTCAAGTGAACTAGTACTTAAAATATTAGTAAGATTAAGGTGCTCAAAATCAGTAAGCACCACAGTCCTACCAGAGATAACATTTTTATTGTGGATTATTGAAAATCTATGAGATGTATTTTGGAAATGAAGGTGTTGGAAGACAATTCAGGGGTTTCCTCTTCTCAAATCTGGATCTTTTGGACATGGTGAAGGATTAATCAAGATAATAGCACGAAATAAAGATGGATAAATAAGAATAATAAAGAAAATTAAAGAGATTAAGGAGAAATTTTAGTTGTACCTCAAAATCCAAGAAAAATCCTTGAAAAACTATAGATCTGCAGCCTGAGAAGGATTTTAACAAATTTTGTGAAGAAATTTTGAATTGGAAAAAGTTTTAGAGGGTTAGGATTGATGGGGGATGAAAAAATTGAAGAGAGGAAGAAGGAGAAGCCGGTGGAGAGAGATAAGAATGAGAGATTTAGGGAATTAGGGCTTTATAAAAACTGGGTAAACTGGGCAGACCCGACTTCCGGCCGACCGCCCGGCCGACTGGCGCAAACCGAGAGCAAACTCGGTTTCAGTCGGTCGACCGACTTCAGGCTAAATTTTTTTTTTTGAATTCCAGGTTAGATCGGTTGACCGCCCGGTCGACCAGGCGGATAACAGGCTAACTCGGTCGTCCGTAACTGCCCAAAAACAGTAAAAGTTTTATTTTGTTTTAATTTATTTTCTTCTAAGATGAAATTAGAATCTAGTATATTTTAAGACATAAATAGGGAAATAATGTTAAAATTTTAATAGGCATGAAAAACACATAAAAATTTATTTTATTTTATTTTATTATTATTAACAACATATTTTTTAATAATTAAGCAATAAATTTGAGATATTAAAGCCGAATACCCCTTTAAGGGTTCTGAACTTCTCCTCGTCATTTCTCTAGATAAGAGTTGAGGCGCGCAATTGCTATCTCTATTTATTTGCTTAATTTTGGTTAAATAAATTTTCATATTTGACAATATGCTTATAGAAACGTTTATTAATAAAAAAAATCTTTGATACAGGGACAAACAAAATATGGCTAGAATAGAAATAAAATCAAATTAAATACACAATCTCAACTACAGTCAAGATAAAAAATAAGGTTATGCAAGTCTATATAATTAAAGCATATTATCACAAAATGAAACTAGCAAATCCTATGCATGTATAGGTCTAGCTAGAAATATAATTTTCAAGTGGAGAAGTTACTAAACCACGGGCAATCTCCAAAATAGGTGCCTCTTCGATAGCGATGCAAGTGACGATTTGTTCGTTAAGCTTTGATGCATCCACCACCCGGGCACCATCTCCCCCTAAGTCTTAGAGGAGGACGCGCACCTGTATCAATCAAATTTGGTGTGTCCTTTGCTACCCATCTTTTTGGGTCCTATAAGGTTAGTACTTTCTCGAACCCAAACATTTTTATTAATCATATTTAATTTTGCATAACAAAATTTTGCTAAATGGCCTTTGCGACCGCAATGTGCACAAGTATATATTTTTTCATACATAAATGCATGCTTGTGTTGATGTGAGTGAGCATGGTTTTCATGATGTGTGTTTGATACATGAGGAGTGTTTTCTTTGAGTTTTTCCTTTAGGAAACATAGATACAAATTTGTTCATGTCAAATGCACACTTTTTTAAAGTAGTATCCAAAACCTCAATGCGTTTTTGAATATCCAAAAATTCATTTTTATTATAAACGATACTTAGGCTTTTACCCTTAAGTAGTTTTATATTTTTCAAAATCTATTTTTATTTTCTCAAAAGATTTTGACAAATCATTTTTCTCATTTAAAACAATCTCAAATTTGTTCTTTAATAAATCATTTTCTTTTTTTAATTTTTGTTTTGTGAAAGAGAAATTTCATATCTATTTTGTAGTTCTTCTAAAATTGTGCTAATTCATTCATGGTCAAATCCTCATCTTCTAAAGAGTTTTCTAGGTTTACCTTAGAAGCTCCATCACCATGTGCCATGAAGCACATGTGTACGGTGTCGATCTCCTATTCAGATTCTGTCTCCGAGTCATCCCACGTGGCCACCATCGTCGTCTTCTTCTTTTGCATGTTCTTGGAGGTTGTACCTTGTAGAGAGGGGCAACCGCAATTAGATGACCCGTTCTTCTGCAATGGAAGCACAGACCCATTTCCTCCCTTTTCTTTTCAAGTCTTCCTTGAGGGCTTCCTCTTCGAAAATTACTTTGTCTACCTTTCTTGTAGAACATCTTGCCCACTTTTCTAATGAGCATGGCAAAGTCCTCGTAGTCTTCCGATGATTCATCTTCATCAAAGGAGGATGGAGTCGCCTTGAAAACTAATGCTTTCTTCTATGGATCCTCCCTTTCTTCCCTCACCTTCATTTTCATCTCATGGGTTTTGAGATTATCAATGATGCCGGAGAAGTCCATCTCCTCCCTATCGTTGAGCTCCTTGAGGGTGGTTGCCTTGACTTCCCAAGATTTGGGAAGAGCTCTAATGACCTTTCGGATCTTTTGGTCATTATCAATCTAGTCACCTATAGAGGATAAAGCATTAGTGATCTTGGTGAACCGAGTGAGCATTTCATCTATACTTTCATTTTCAAGCATATAAAAATTCTCATATTGAGAACGGAGCAAGTCAATTTGGATCTCTTGACTTGCGACGTCCCCTCAGGAGTAATGATAAGATCATTCCAAACTTCATAACCGGATTTACAATTAATCACACGAGAAAGATCATCTTCATTTAATGCTTGTGTAAGTGCATATTGGGCTCTAGCATTGGCCTCATAGTCCTTAGCGGTTGCTTCGGACCATGTATCCTCATCAACGTGAGGTTCAATAAATTCTTTGGTAATGGATTTGGCAACTCTAACTCCTAGGGACTTTAGAAATAGGTTCATATTGACCTTCCAAATGGGAAGTTCAAGCCATCAAACTTGGGTGGGGATTTGATGCTAGAGAAGTCAAGTGATACCATGAAAATAAGTTTAGTACACAAACAAATAATAGATGCAACAAATAAATATAGCTAAATAAAGATGATCTCCCTAAGGTGGTTAAACCAAATGCTAGAGTTAGGCTCTGATAACAATTAAAAATCACCTAGAGGGGGGTGAATAGGTGATGACTATACTTAATGGTAAATAATGCGAAATTAAAAATAAATTAGCAATAAGCAATAACAATATGATAGATCTTGCAAAAGAGTAAGCAATATAAGTGCAAGAAAAGAGAGAGTAGAGTTTAGAGAGATAGTAGACAATCGCAAACACAAGAATATATTTTGAGGTTCGAGCCACTGTTTTACGTCCCCGCCTTCAACACGATGAAGGATTTCCACTATGATCGATCCCACTGGATCATCAATCGGTTACAAGTCCTCATTAGAACTCTTCGGACACACTTGTCCGCTCTCACGGTGCTGCAACACCAACTTGAAGCTCACTATCTCGCTCGAGGACGCAACCTCTATAACTTCTCCATCGAAGAAAACGGTGATCAATGCTTAACCACAAAGATAGCTCACAAGTACAACTCTACAACCAAGATGAGGAAGTGAAATACTTAGGATTGTGTAGTGCAAATAGCAAGTAGATAAATAGAGGAAAGGCTCAAGCTAAAACACCAAATTTTTGAAATAGTTGGCTCAAGAGAAAATCTTTTTGCAAAGAGGTTAAACTATGAAAAACTTTGATGTAAAGCTTACAAATCTTGTTATGAAGTTATTTCATAGTCCTACTATTTATAGGAGATGAAAACCAGGTAAGAAAATACAATAAATCGGTTGGGACAAGACCCAACAAAAGACAAAACTGAATCTAACCGTTAGGAGCCAAGTCAGCAGAAATTTCTGAGCCGGTCGACCGCCAACGGTCAGATTTTCGACCGTTGGGAAAAGCGGTCGACCGGACGGTCGATCGTGGTTCCCAAACAAAGAGTGAAACTCTCTGTCGGTCGACCGGGCCGGTCGACCGGAACAAACAGAGAGCGCTGCTCTTTAAAACGGTCGACCGACCCGGTCGACCGAAGTGCACGCTTGCACTTGGTGCATGTCGGTCGACTGCTCGGTCGACCGACAGAGTAGTTTTGCTCTGCCAGCGGTCGACCGTCCGGTCGACCGGCTGAGGGCCAAAACAGGTTTTTGGATATCTTTTTGAAGTCAATATTTTTTCAACAAATTTTCTTTTGATAAGTAAATAAAAAATAGAGTTCTAGGGATTTGAAGAGTTAGAGTGTGATCATAGATCAACACCAAATAGATTAGAACTATATTTTGATAAAAATTCTTTTCTAAAACATAAAAAACTAGTTTTTTCAAAACTTGTTTTTCCGAAATCTAATTTTCTGAAACTTTATTTTTCTGTCAGTAAGAAACCAGGTAATAAAGTTTTGCTAGAAAATACAAAGGAATATGAAATGTGTGTGTGTATGTGACAATCCCAAAAGCTATCAACTTCTTTCATCTTGGTTTTAACAAATGACTATAAATCTTAACTAAAATGGAAAAAATACAAATCTTGAAATAGTCTTTTCGATATTGCTTGATTCTTGAGCTCTTCTAATGTGCTAGGCTCTGAGATCTAAATCTTCTTGGCTTTCAAATGTGTAAGTCTTGTGATGGAGCCAAAATGCAATATATGTTTTTACCTGAAACTTAATTAAAGAATTTTGTTAATACCTAACTACATATGGTTTGTTATCATCAAAACTAGGAATAATGGTCTTTAGGCCAACAACGATTAGATTAGAGTTATTAGTAGAGTTGATAAGAGTGAAGGTTGATTTGTGATTGATAGGAGTGAAGGTTGATTTGTGATTGGGAAGCTGATCGGGTTGGTGGAATAATAGATCTTAAAGATATGTGGTGGACTATCAGACTTATATTATTATACTGAGGAAGAGTATAGATATTTATGGATATTAGATCAAATATACCCTTGATACTAGACATACATGGACTCAACATTTGTTACTGAGGTATTATTAATTCAATTTTCACTATTTGATTATTTACATTTTGATTCAAATATGTGGTGATACATTTAACTGCAATCTGATTTGGCCTTGAGGTTGCTTAGTTCGTGATAGTAGTTAATAAATGGATTTCTTATGTAATCGGATCTTCCTTATTTGATGATAGTCCAGATGGGATTGATGACAACTGGATTCTGATTATACGGGTGTACATTGTACTATAAATATCAATGTGCATTATGATATTGATTTTGGACTATTAAAAAAAGAATTTCTGAATTCACTCACTTATTAGTTTATTAGAGGATTGATGATTTCTTATTGATTTCGAGGATTAGATGCAGAGATATTCTAAATTTCATGTTGCTTGAAGATGTTCCACTCTTTGGTATGATCTTGATCGGATTGGACAGTGATGATTGGTGTGATGTGACTGAGTTTTCATCTCTTTTGATTGGAATTTGGATATATTGATGGATATACATGATTAAAGTTAATTGATAATATTGAGAAAATTGTATTATTGATCAATTAAGCTTCTAGATTAGCAATGAATTGAATACTTGATGGTTACAATAACTGTATTGATGTTATGAGTTAAAGAGAATTATTACTGTTATATCCTAATGCAGATGGATGAGTTGTAGATTAGTTCTAGATGTGATTGTATATGGACAAATTATTACATGTCATGTTACTGGTATTATTGATATTACTGAAAATTACTAGGAAAATATTGTCAGATCGTAACACATGTTTTGTTCTACTACTTTACCGTTTACACGGTGATAGTACTCACATTATTATTGCTACCATTATTGACATTGTTACTATCACCGTATCGTCCAAATAATTTTGGTTACATGGATAATGATTGATCTAAATAATAATGTAATTAGATAACTTATATCAGGATTGAAAAAATTGATAGGGGGACAACGTCTGTATTTTGAGTGAACTTAGAATACAAATTGTGCAGCCGAGATATGGTTCCACTGCAGAGTTCTGGGAGTCATTAACTTCCATCTCACAAAATGCTTCTAGGAAGAAGAATGATTGTAGAAAGCAAGATGGATGAGCATAGAAGTGGAAGAAGACAAGGAAGAAGATTAGAGTCCTAGTTGGCGCAAAGTGAGTGGGGAAGCTCAGGAAAAGGAAATCTCCTAAGTTCAAGAATAATTTTGTTGCTGCAGACCTGACTGCTCTCTTTGGGTCCCCATGTTTCTTCTTCTTCTATCCCATGAAATCCTTGTCTTGGAATGTCAGGGAGGCCTCAATAACCTCCTTAGCTCGGACTTTATCTTTCTTTCTTCAGCAATTTTGTCCAGACGTGATTACTCTCTTAGAAACACAGCCAGACAAAACAAGCTTATTGTTTTTTGTTTAAGTTTGTTTCTAGTTTTAATGTTTGTGTCATTCCATCTATAGGCTTTTCTCGTGGGATTATTTTGCTTTTTAGCACGTCTGTGTTAGTTGTTAGTTGTTAATGCATTTCTAGAAAATGTATGCGTGCTTGTGCTTTATTTCAGCATCTTTCTGTTTTTTGCTTTATTTTATCTTTTGTTTATGCGCCTTCTAATATTGTTGAGAGGAAACTATTGTCGTTGGAATTGGAGGCTGTAGCTTCTATGGGCTTTCCATTGGGTGTGGAGATTTCAATGTTATTCTTGGGGAACAAGACAAGATTGGAGGAAGAGACCAGTTTGGAAACCATGGCAATTTGGAGTTTAAGAAATTCTTTCTGAGGAGCTCACTACAATTGATACTTGAATCTAATGATGCATTCATTGGTGCAACAACCATCAAGATGCTGGAACTAGAATCTACGAGAAATTAGATAGGGCTATTTGTAACTTGGAGTGGTTAGATTGTTCTGATAAGAGTACTCTGCAGAATGTGTAGGGAGAGAGAAGATAGAGGAGATAAAAGGATATCGGAAGAGTTTTTTAAACTCATCAGAAAAGATAGCGCAGAGATCGGAAGTCAAAAGAAGAGAGAACAGGAACTTGTTGCAAGCCAGGACTGAGACCGGTCGACCGCCTGGTCGACCGGTGTGTACGACGTGCATAAGCATGGCTCGGTCGACCGCTCGGCCGATCGTGGCAAAGGAACGGTCGACCAACTGAAAGGCACAACTCTCGGCTAGTCCCGGTCGACCGACAGACGCGTTCTGTTCTCCTTTTAGGATTCAGACTTTTTTCTGTTTTGGGATCAAATCCAATCGGAGTTTTCTAAATCCCTGGGACCCTCTGACTATAAATATGAGTTAGAGCCCTCATGAATTATATTCTACTGAAAATCTCCCTTGAAAATTCCTTGAAGTAAGGAATAAATTGCAATTGATTGTTGAATCAATAATATCTCTCCCCCTTACCCCGAGGACGTAGGCAAATTGTCGAATCTCGTTAAATATTATGTTGCCTTTCTTTCCCTCTTGCTTTTCTTTTCTTATCGTGTGGGTACTTCTCTGGAGCGTCTATTTCTATTGGTGGGTTTCTCATTGGTTGTTGCCTCGCTTGCAACAAGTGGTATCAGAGCCAAGTTCGTCGTGGGATCGTGTGTCGATTACAAGAGCATTGGTTGTTATTTGGCGGAGATCGTGTGTCGATCTCGGAGCAGCGTTGGGATTGTTTGTGGGATCATATGTCGATCTCAAAACAATATTTGGATTGCTCGAGGAATCAATTTTGGAGGAGTAGATCATTTCGGAAACTCTTCGAGGGTTTCCCTTTGAGGTAAAGATTCTATCTTTATCTAGTTTTTGATCTAACTCTATTTGCTTTCACATTGTTTTGAGGGAACCATTAAGAAGATGGCTGAAGATAGTACGTCTATGGTGAAATCTGTGAATCTACATCCGTTGAGGATTGATGTAGTGAAGTTCGATGGCAAGAACACTTTTGATATATGGAGATGTGAGGTGATGGATGCATTGACGACATCAAATCTCGAAGAAACTCTACGGTTGGAGAAAAAGTGTGATTCTACTACTGAAGAATATTGGAAAAAGATGAACCAGACAGCATGTGGCTTGATCAGGTCTTACTTGACACAAGACATCAAGTATCATGTGTTGCATGAAACATCTATAAGGTAGCTGTAGGAGATCCAGGAGAAAAAGTATCTGACGAAAAGCATCGAATTGCGGTTGTAGTTGAAGAGGAGGCTTTATCATTACTAGATGAATAGGTAAATCTCCATAAACGAACACATAAATAACTACACAAAGCTTCTTACAGACCTAGTTAATGGGGATGTGAAGATCGATGAAGAGGATAAGGCGGTAAATCTATTAAATTCTCTTCCTGAAGAAGAGTATGAAACCTTTACTCTTACATTGATCAATGGAAGAAAATCTTTTAACTACAATGAGGTGTCTGCTGCCATTGTGAATTATAAAGTAAGGAGGCATGACAGATTATTTTTTTCAGGAAGCACAACAGCAGAGGCGTTAGCGGTAAGAGGCAGGAGTTCCGATCGGAAGCGCAGAAGTGATCAGGGAAGATCGAAGTCCAGATCAGGTTTCAGAGATATGAAGAAGAACCAGTGCGCCTTATGTAGGGATCTAGGGCACTAGAAGGTTGATTGTTCAAAGGCCAAAGGTAAGAAGAAGAAGTCAAAGACTGAGGCAAATCTCGCACAGGTGGTCAGTACTCATGCTAGTACTTTACAGGCAGATGGATCGGACTCAGACTCATCGGTATTCTCTTTCTCTATTACTACTCCTACTATTGGTTACTCAAGTAATTCAAAGTGGATCTTAAATACAGGAGATATCTATCATATGTGCCCAAACAGGGCCTGATTTTCTAGCTTTGAGAAGCTAGATGGATGTTTCGCTGTCATGGGTGATGATCATCCGTATAGTGTGGAAGGGATAAGTACAGTCCGTATCAAGATGTTTGATGAGATAGTACGAGAATTGAAGAAAGTGAGGTATGTACCTCAACTCAAAAAGAATCTTATCTCTATTGGTATTTTAGAAATGTTGGGTCTTATGGTATCCATACGAGATGGTGTTCTCAAAACGACTAAAGGCTCAATGGTGGCTGTGAAGGGCGTCTGCCAGAATAATCTCTGTTACTTGAAGGATAGTACAATTACAGGCTAGGTGGAGACTTCTATTTCTTTAGATGATATTTTCACACAGGTCTGCCAGATGAGGCTCGGACACGGAGGAGAAAATTCTTTGCAAGCTCCAGCAAAGAAAGAATCATTAGAAGGTGCACTACCTGCAACTTGAAATTGGGTGAACACGGCGTTCTGACAAGAAGAAGGTGAAATTTGGCACCACTATTCACCACTCTGAAGGTCTTCTTGATTGTATTCATGTAAGTATTTGGGGACCTGCTAAGATTGCATCGCTTGGAGGTCATAGGTACTTTGTCTCTTGTAATGATAATTTATCTAGATATTGTTGGATATATCCTATGAGATAAAAGTCTGAAGCCCTAAGTATACTGGTAAAGTGGAAGATATGATGGAGAAACAAATTGGCAGAAAGATCAATGAGCTACATATTGGTAATGTTGAAAAATACAAGAACCAATTCCTATAATTTGGCCAGAACACTAGTATTGGTACTCACTTCACAAATGAATTACATGGGTTGGCTAAGAAGGAAAACTGTTCCTTGCTGGAGAAGGCTCGGTGGTTGTTGTCTAATGCACGATTAAACAAATCGTTTTGAGCTGAGGCGATTGTGTATGCTAGTCATCTCATAAATGGATTATCACCGACTGCGATGGAGGTAAAACTCCGCTAGAAGTTTGGTCTGGGAAAGCTGCTCAAAGTAATAGTTTGTTGCGGGTATTTAGAAGTTCAGCCTACTTTAGTACCAAAGATGGCAAGGTGAATCCGCGAGTAAAGAAGTTTGTATTTTTGGGTGTCAAAAGAAATATGAAAGGCTACAGATTATGGGACCCCGAAAACAAGAAGACCGTGTTAAGTCAGCAAGTCATGTTTAATGAGACTTCAGCGTTGAAGTTTACCATCTCTCAGCAAGTGGAGAGACTGAAGACCAAGGATGTATCACAGCGGGTGGAGGTTGATGCTACTCCACCATCTCCAGTTGGTTCGGTATCAGTGAGGACTTTACTGGATATGACACCAGGTGAAAATCATGTAGCCAGTTTTGATGTTGAACATGTTAAAGACATTAATAAGAATGTCAAATTATTTGCAGCAATTGGAACCAAGATAAAACTACGAAAGTGGGTGAAGAAGCATGAATCTCAAACTTGTGACCACGACAAGCTCAGATTGAAGGCCATTGTTCTCCATGACGGTAGTAAGAAGATTCATATGACTTAGCCAGATCGGATCACTACTAAAGAT
This sequence comes from Agave tequilana, assembly GCA_038442645.1. NCBI lineage: Eukaryota > Viridiplantae > Streptophyta > Magnoliopsida > Asparagales > Asparagaceae > Agave > Agave tequilana. Next base: position 22,886 of record JAVJIF010022719.1, read on the forward strand.
TCAGTCACAGGTGCTTGAGCTTAGTGAAGCTCATTTCAATGAACTATGGTTGGCATGATCCCTTGGGAAAGGTATGTAGGCAGCCGTAAAGGCGCAGCCATTTGATGATGCAACCCATATGAAGCTATTTGGGTTCTCGAGAAGCTGATTGTTCACGTAGAGGTGAGGAGATGGACTTCACGTAGAGGTGAAGAGTTGGAATTCACGTAGAGGTGAAGCATTATGATCTCGATGAACAGTTGATCTTCTGGTGAGAAGATGGTTAAGCTTGCATAAGGGGGATGTGCATCCAGTTTGTTAAAACTGATGATGGTATTTGGTGTGCTCTACTCAGATCTGGTTGGACCGTCTGAAGACATGTGAACTGGAGAGAGGCAATTAGTTGGAGAGTCAGTGTTGGCTCATGATGGGTTCTTCTTGAGGTCAATTAAAATAGAGTTCCATAAACACGTTCGTTGGTCGGCTGATATGGTGTTGTTCTTCTTCAGTGGAATGATGAGAAGACATGTATGGCTCATTCTGTTTGGATAGCTGAGCTGAAGTTGGAGGCTTACAATGGATATTAGAGTTTTGTGAGAGTTGTATAAGGCGACGACAAACTCAATTTGGATCTGGTGAGATCAGTGAAAATCAATTGTAAGTGTGCTGGCTATTCGTTTGAAGGAACGAGTTTCATCTGTTGGCAAAATCGAGATTGTATGTCGATTTCGCCGAGATCGTGTGTCAATTTCGTTCGGAGCGCTCAAATTGAGATCATGTATCGATTTCACCGAGATCTTGTGTCGATTTCTCTAGTTGTTCTTTGGAGTTCGGCTCAGATTTGAAAAATCTTCACCGAGATGGAGAATTGTAAGGAGAGAGAGATAGAGGAGAAAAAAGGACATCGAAAGAGTTTTTTAAACTCATCAGAAAAGATAGCACAGAGATCAAAAGTCAAAAGGAACAAGATCAGGAATTTGTTGCAATCCAGTACTGAGACCGGTCGACCACCCAGTCGACCGGTGTGCACGACGTGCACAGGCATTGCCCGGTTGACCGCCCGGTCGACCGTGACAAAGGAACGGTCGACCGGCACGATCAACCGACTGAAAGGCACAACTCTCGGTTGGTCCCGGTCGACCTGCCGGTTGACCGAGGACAAGGGTCGGTCGACCGGCCAATTGATTGACAGACGCGTTCTATTCAGACTTCTTTATTGTTTCGGGATCGAATCCAATCAGAGTTTTCTAAATCCCTGGGACTCTCGGCTATAAATATAGGTTAGAGCCCTCATGAATTGTATCTCACTGAAAATTTCCCTTGAAAATTCTCTGAAGCAAGGAATGAGTTGCAATTGATTGTTGAATCAATAAAATATCTTTCTTTTTTGCTCCGAAGACGTAGGCAAATTGTTGAACCTTGTTAAATATTGTATTGCCTTGTTTTCTCTCTTATTTCTCTGTTCTTGTCATGTGGATACTTCTCCGGCGTGTCTATTTCTATTGATGCATTTCTCATTGGTTGTTACCTCGCTCGCAACAGAAAGGTTCCAATGCTTCTGACCATGTCGCTATAATTCTTCAAGTAGCAAATTCTCATCAATCTTTATCTATTCCTAGTAAGAGAAGATGAAGAATGCATAAATATTCTTATAGAAACCTGAGATTTGTAAATTTGTCCAGTAATCCTGGCTGAAAGAGGTAACACCACTCACCAACTCTCCTCATGCTTCTTAAGTTGCAGATAGATATCCTCCCTTGGACAAAAAAGATTGTGGGGACTTCAATATGATAATTAAGGATGTTAATCAAGAATTAACAACACTGAGTATTAAGGATTAATTGCTTAGAATGAACTTTGTGTAGTGGCAGAGATTTTAAGATTGAACTTTGTGGAGTGGTAGAGATTTTTAAGATCAATTTTTAAGAGATAGATGAATGCTTTTCATGATTTGCCCAAGGCTTAGAGATTTATCAAAGACCATCAAAAGGAACAAATCATTGATGATGCATCAAGATTAGAGCTCAAACTCAAAGTACAAATGGTAATCTAGATTTCTTATCTCAAGTATAACCTAAAAATTTATTTGATGCACTTGATGATGAGTTTTGGTTTTTTGCTATGCAAAATGAATTAAAATTTTTAAGAGAAACAATGTTTGGGAGTTAGTTCCTAAAGCCAAAAAGTGTTCACCCAATGAGACAAAATCGACATTTAGGAATAAACTTAATGAATATGGTATATTGACTAGAAACAAGGCTATACTTATTGCCCAAGAATTCAATCAAGATGAGGATATTAACTATGGTGAAACTTTTACACTGGTGGCTAGATTGGAAGCTGGAAGCTATTATATTGCTTCTAGTGTTTGTAAATTTCAAAAAAAATCATCTTTTTCAAATGGATGTTAAAAGTATTTTTCTTAATGGTTTTATTGACGAGAAAGTTTATATCGAACAACCTCTTGGTTTTTAAAATCACGAATTTTCGAATCATGTTTTAAAATTAAAAAAAGCTCTTTATGACTTGAAACAAGCACCTTGTGCATGGTATGAACTTTTTCTTTGTGAAATTGGTTTTGTTAAGGGTAAGATTAATTGCACCTTATTTGTGAAGGTCAAAGATAATGATATGCTACTAGTGCAAAATTACGTTGATGACATTATCTTTGGTACTACTAATGAATCTCTTTCTGAAAAAATTCAAATTTTATGCAACAAGATTTCAAAAAGAGCATGATGGGTGAGCTTAACTTATTCCTTGACCTACAAACCAAGCGAACCAAGGAGGATATCTTCATAAATCAAGAGAAGTATGCAAAAGAACTTGTAAAAAGTTCAAATTGCAAGATACCAAGACGTTTAGAACACCAATGAGCACATCAACAAAGCTTAATAAAGATGAAAAAGGTAAAAGTATAGACGTGAAAGTCTAGTGATACGATTGGTGATTTGCTTTATTTTATTGCAGTAGCTCAGATATAATATTTAACTTATGCTTATGTGCTAGATTTCATTCCTCTCTTAAAGAATCGCATTTGTATGTGGTTAACAGGATTATTAGATATGTTAAAGCTATATCCAATTTTGAATTGTTTTACTCTAAGCATACATCATTTGATTTAATTGTTTATTATGATGCAGATTTCACCCAGAGTAAAGTAGATTGCAAAAATACCATTGGCACATGTCAATTTTTAGAATATGCTCTTATTTCTTGGTATAAAAAGAAGCAAAATTGTGTGATTTGTTCACAATAGAAGAAAAATATTTCGCCGTCGATTTGTGTAATATCCCTAATCTAAACTACTATATTTTTTATTTTCTTCAAGTATTTATTTTGATTTACTGAGTATTTTTATTTAATCAAGTTAATTTATTATTTTTCCTAAGATTATTATTATTAAGTATGGAAACTATTTTTGAGGCAGTAAATGGTAATTTGACATTTTATATTTACCATTATTATTATTGATGGATATTTAATTATTATTTCTATTATTTCATTAAGGTCATTATTCTTTATTAATATTTTATTCCATTATGATTATTTATTGTTAATTTATTATTATTCTATTGTTAGCATTCAGTAATTATTATTTGTGTTACTATTATTCTATTTATTTATTTTAATATTGGCATTTGTACTAATATTATTCATTCAGGTTGTGATCTCCTTGTTAGCCTCTTACCCTACTTCCCATTTACCCATTGGTGATCCCATACCCAATTACCCGTTTTGGATTCCATAACCCATTAGACCCGTTCCTAATCCTACCCATTAGCATATCCTATCATCTATTGGATCTCAACCCGTTAGCTTATACCCATCTACCGCAGACCCAATACTTTACCTATTTGGATCCTAACCCATACCCGCTAGCATAAACCCTACACTCATTACCTAGTCGGATCTTAACCCGTTATCTAATCCTTTACCCAATATCCAATAACCCAATACCTCTACTATATAATCCTACCTAACCCTAAACCTAGTCATTAACCCTAACCTAATCTCTCCCTCAACATTAGCAGCCGCGCACCCTCTCTCTTCTCACTCCATTGGTCAGCAACAACTCCAGCCGGCCATCATCCCCACCTGCAAACCCTGGCCGGATCTCCTGCCCAGGCCACCAGCAGCAGGCCGGCCATGCTCCTCCAAGCCGTGCACCAAATCCAGGCTCTCCTCCATGCCGCACAGCCGCACCCCTGGATCCCCTCTCCTCTCCAGGCCGGATCCCTCTCCATGGCAACGACAGCAAGGCCAGCAACAACAGCGAGGATCAGCCCAGATCCATGCCGCGCAATACCCAGACCAGCGCCCAGGCCCCTTGCTGCTGCACCCTGCACTCAGATCCAACACCCAGGCGACCTGCTCCTTCTTCCCTGCAGATCAGACAACCAACAGCAGCCGTGTACCATCCAAGCCGAGCCCAGATCTAGCAGGCCGAGTTCTCCTCCGCGCAGTCCAGCCCACCACCTGCAGATCTAGCGCAACACCAACAAGCGCACAGCAGCACGGCAACACCAACAGCAGTCCAGATCTCCTCCAACAGCGCCTACAACAGCAACACGGCGATCTCCGACGAGCCTTGACGCGCACGACAGCGAACGACATCCGATGTGAGTGTTTCTCTCTTCCCTTCTCTTTATTCATTAAGTGAACATATATGTGTTGTATATGTGATGTATCATTGTTGCGTTATATGATTGTGTGTATAGACATATTTTAGAACCTATGTGTTGTGGGAAGTGTGCATGAGAGGAGCAGCGAGTCCATTTGATAGGTTGGGGGTATGTGCAGGATTGAATCTGTATCAGGTTGCAGGCTAGATTAGTCGACTTACCATATTGATAGTCGACTGATCTTTGTATTAGTCGACTACCCCCAGACCCTAGTCGACTAATATAGCTTCCAGGTTATGATGAACTCTCTGTATCTCTTTGCTAGTCGACTTGACATATTTAGTAGTCGACTAGCAGTTGGTGTAGTCGACTAACCCCTTTACCCTAGTCGACTAATAGGTTGTCCTAGAAGTTGTGTAGCTCCCTGTATCTCTTTTAGTCGACTAGCCTTACCTATGTAGTTGACTTGTCTTACCCCTAGTCGACTTGGACTACCTTTATAGTCGACTAGCTCTCCCTCTAGTCGACTACTCACTTTCTTTAGTCGACTAATTTTGGCCTGTCAGCTATGAGTTGTTCCTTCATTGGATGTAGACCTTACCCATGAGTTATGTAATGGATATAGATGGATGTATATGATTCCTAGAGATGGATATTGGTGGTATTGACTTGACTTATCATGATAGAACTTAGATGCATGTATATGATATGTTGCCAAGTATTGGGGACTGATGTTTGACCTCAATAGAAATGTGAACTCTTGAGGATTTGGGAATCAGAGTTGTATGTTAGAGTGAGGGGACTAGTGCTGATATTGATATATGTTAGAATGACGATTATTATATCAGATTACTTGATTTGTATTGACACTTGTTGATCAAGTAACTAATGGAATCATGAGTTGGTTGTAATGACTTTGGATTGATCTGGACTTATGTTATTTACATTGAATGATGATCAGTAATTAGACCTGACTTTATTAGTTGAGTGTTTGAGGACATATCAGATATGACTGAATTAGTTGGATTGTGATTAGATTGATCTTGAGTTAGAGGTTATCCAGAATCTATGTTCCTTATATTGGAGCCTGACTTGTTTTGAGATGAGATTGACGTTGTTGGCATTTGAGATTCATTAGATGATATTTCGTTGATGCTAAGTATCAGTAGTAGCTATTCTATATTGTAGTTGATCGAGGACATATTGGATGTGATCTTACCTTACTAAAAGATTATGACGATTGGATTGATACATGGACTTATTCAGTGTTGGACTGTGAGTTGGACTGAACTTAAGTTATAGATGACATTGGATTTACATTCCTTATGATTAAGCCTGATATGCATTAAGATGAGATGACATATTTCAAGTAGTGTACTTTCCAGACTTGATATTCATTTATTGGTGATGACTTAATGATGATTCATTCAGATGTTGATGTGGACTTGTTACGATGTTAGAGATCGGATTACTTGACGCTTGGATCAGTATATGGACTTAGTTGGAGTTTAAGTTGAACTTGGATTTATGTTATTTTCATTGGATATTGATCAGTATTTAGATGTGACCATCTTGGTTGAGTTGTGATTTGGATGGTAATATCGATGACTTTGAGGATATGAGTTGAATACATACATTGCTCGGATTATTCTGTTCATGTCAGTAGATCATTACTCATCTTGGATAATCTTGTTTTAATTATGAAACCTGACTGGTTATTCTTATATATATACCTGACAACTATCATGTTCATGTTACTGAAATTTGCTTGGGATATATTATCACACGGTAACAACACCCGCATGTTCACTTGTTACATATTCCTATTATACCGGTATCCTGTACCTTGATATATATTATATTCCTGTTATACCGGTACCTGACTTTCACATGTTGATATTGTTACCGTGACTACCACTGAGTCATCCTAGTGATTTAAGTAACATGTATATTAAATAATCTTGATAAACTAAAACATGATATTAAACAACTTACACTGGGATTGGGGAGATTGACGGAGGAGACAGCGTCCGTATTTTGGGTGGACCAAGGATTTAGGTTGCGCAGCCGAAAGAGGGTTCCACTGCAGGGTTCCCGTGGGGTGACTGGCACCCCGTCATGTTTCCTGTTATACATGTTATACATGTATCTGTTCCTGTTTACATGTTCCTGACTACCTTGCGATAAGTCCTGGTTCAGCGCCAGGAGTCTGGGCCGTGGTCCCGGGTATGCACGGGACCCACCTAAAGCATGGACAATGTCTCCAACCGATCAGTTTCAATAATTTAAGGGCATCGATTGGCATGTATGGTAGGCGTAGTATGGGATGCGTCTATTATATGTGACAATTGGTGTTCGCTGGCATAATTAATAATAAACTGTTGATGCTTTGTGATTGACTGTAATCACCTGATTGTATATCTATATATATCATTATGATAGACCCATGATTGTAACCAGGACCAGATTTATGACCAGACTTGGATACCAGCCTAGTGACATGTGATAGGTTACATATTTTGACATCAGTTGCTTGTTTACTATTGTGACAGTTGTCTTTTATCTTTATTCGTGTTGTTATCATATATATTACCGTTCAGTTATTTATCATATTATTTAGTCTCTTATATCAGCTGTTGTTCTTTATGCACATTGTTCTTCTGCACGAGCTTTTCCATTTACACACACACTCACCATGGTCGCGTTCTGACGACCCTGGATTTGCACGTCCAGATATTGGACATTTGTTTCTGTTGTGCAGATGTTCGTTGCGCTCATATATATTGTGAGGAGCTTGAGTCTCTCTTCTCTCTGATTCTGGTATTCTCCTCCTCCTTATATTCCTGTTACTTTCATGATTCTCCCTTTTACCGCATTCAGCTGCCATCTTCTTGTCATTATTCATCTGTTATCATGTATATGTATTATTGCAGTGATCGATGATTATTATAGTTCTGATTTATAGCTTGTTCAGGTTAATTTAGGCTTAGCGTGTATACGTGGGGTATTTTCCTCGCGTATATACATCGCCGACTCGTGTCGCGTCTCCGCTCCAGCGTATTTTGGGAAGCGGGGCGTGACAGGGTTTTCTTGGTATCAGAGCCTATGTTTTTGACTTGCGATCTTGAATTTTGACTCTTGTTTCGCAAGAGAGACCTAGTTCTTACCGGTAGCTTGAATAAGTTATACTTACACTGCAATATACATATACTATTCACATGATAATATTGACTCCAGTTAGAATTGATCGGTCTCTCTCTTGGAATCCATCTTTTGAATCTTTTGATCTCCCTAATTCTAACTCTTTTCTAGAGTAATCTGGGTTCCATCTTGATTCTTATCATCTTTTTGATTCTATTTTCCTGATTTTGCCTCTTGAGTTTGATCACTTCATGTTAAAGTCGGTAGCAGAGATCAGAGCGCGCAGCGGAGCGTGGTGAAGTCTCGATGCAGTGAGAAGTGGTGTGGAAGCTTCATTTTCTTCCTAATTTGATTTTTTATCATTCCCCGCTTTATTGAAATTTCAAGGACGAAATTTTTATTAAGGTGGGTAGAATGTAATATCCCTAATCTAAACTACTGTATTTTTTTTTCTTCAAGTATTTATTTTGATTTACTGAGTATTTTTATTTAATCAAGTTAATTTATTATTTTTCCTGAGATTATTATTATTAAGTGTGGAAACTATTTTTGAGGCAATAAATGGTAATTTGACATTTTATATTTACCATTATTATTATTGATGGATATTTAATTATTATTTCTATTATTTCATTAAGGTCATTATTCTTTATTAATATTTTATTCCATTATGATTATTTATTGTTAATGTATTATTATTCTATTGTTAGCATTCAGTAATTATTATTTGTGTTACTATTATTTTATATTTATTTAATATTGGCATTTGTACTAATATTATTCATTCAGGTTGTGATCTCCTTGTTAGCCTCTTACCCTACTTCCCATTTACCCATTGATGATCCCATACCCAATTACCCGTTTTGGATTCCATAACCCATTAGACCCGTTCCTAGTCCTACCATTAGCATATCCTATTCATCTATTGGATCTTAACCCGTTAGCTTATACCCATCTACCCGCAGACCCAATACTTTACCTATTTGGATCCTAACCCATACCCGCTAGCCTAAACCCTACACTCATTACCTAGTCGGATCTTAACTCGTTATCTAATCCTTTACCCAATATCCAATAACCCAATACCTCTACTATATAATCCTACCTAACCCTAAACCTAGTCATTAACGCTAACCTAATCTCTCCCTCAACATTAGCAGCCGCGCACCCACTCTCTTCTCTCTCCATTGGTCAGCAACAACTCCAGCCGGCCATCATCCCCACCTGCAAACCCTGGCCGGATCTCCTGCCCAAGCCACCAGCAGCAGGCCGGCCATGCTCCTCCAGGCCGTGCACCAAATCCGGGCTCTCCTCCATGCCGCACAGCCGCACCCCTAGATCCCATCTCCTCTCCAGGCCGGATCCCTCTCCATGGCAACGACAGCAAGGCCAGCAACAATAGCGAGGATCAGCCCAGATCCAGGCCGCGCAATACCCAGACCAGCGCCCAGGCCCCTTGCTGCTGCACCCTGCACTCAGATCCAACACCCAGGCGACCTGCTCCTTCTTCCCTGCAGATCAGACAACCAACAGCAGCCGTGTACCATCCAGGCCGAGCCCAGATCCAGCAGGCCGAGTTCTCCTCCGCGCAGTCCAGCCCACCACCTGCAGATCCAGCGCAACACCAACGAGCGCACAGCAGCACGGCAACACCAACAGCAGTCCAGATCTCCTCCAACAGCGCCTACAACAGCAACACGGCGATCTCCGACGGGCCTTGACGCGCACGGCAGCGAACGACATCCGATGTGAGTATTTCTCTCTTCCCTTCTCTTTATTCATTAAGTGAACATATATGTGTTGTATATGTGATGTATCATTGTTGCGTTATATGATTGTGTGTATAGACATATTTAGAACCTATGTGTTGTGGGAAGTGTGCATGAGAGGAGCAGCGAGTCCATTTGATAGGTTGGGGGTATGTGTAGGATTGAATCTGTATCAGGTTGCAGGCTAGATTAGTCGACTTGCCATATTGATAGTCGACTGATCTTTGTATTAGTCGACTACCCCCAGGCCCTAGTTGACTAATATAGCTTCCAGGTTATGACGAACTCTCTGTATCTCTCTGCTAGTCGACTTGACATATTTAGTAGTCGACTAACCCCTTTGCCCTAGTCGACTAATAGGTTATCCTGGAAGTTGTGTAGCTCCCTGTATCTCTGTTAGTCGACTAGCCTTACCTGTGTAGTCGACTTGACTTGCCCCTAGTCGACTTGGACTACCTTTATAGTCGACTAGCTCTCCCTCTAGTCGACTACTCACTTTCTTTAGTCGACTAATTTTGGCCTGTCAGCTAAGTGTTGTTCCTTCATTGGATGTAGACCTTACCCATGAGTTATGTAATGGATATAGATGGATGTATATGATTACTAGAGATGGATATTGGTGGTATTGACTTGACTTATCATGATAGAACTTAGATGCATGTATATGATATGTTGCCAAGTATTGGGGACTGATGTTTGACCTCAATAGAAATGTGAACTCTTGAGGATTTGGGAATCAGAGTTGTATGTTAGAGTAAGGGGACTAGTGCTGATATTGATATATGTTGGAATGACGATTATTATATCAGATTACTTGATTTGTATTGACACTTGTTGATCAAGTAACTATTGGAATCATGAGTTGGTTGTAATGACTTTGGATTGATCAGGACTTATGTTATTTACATTGAATGATGATCAATAATTAGACCTGACTTTATTAGTTGAGTGTTTGAGGACATATCAGATATGACTGAATTAGTTGGATTGTGATTTAGATTGACTTGAGTTAGAGGTTATCCAGAATCTATGTTCCTTATATTGGAGCCTGACTTGTTTTGAGATGAGATTGACGTTATTGGCATTTGAGATTCATTAGATGATATGTCGTTGATGCTAAGTATCAGTAGTAGCTATTCTATATTATAGTTGATCGAGGACATATTGGATGTGATCTTACCTTACTAAAAGATTATGACGATTGGATTGATACATGGACTTATTCAGTGTTGGACTGTGAGTTAGACTGAACTTGAGTTATAGATGACATTGGATTACATTCCTTATGATTAAGCCTGATATGCATTAAGATGAAATGACATATTTCAAGTAGAGTACTTTCCAGACTTGATATTCATTTATTGGTGATGACTTAATGATGATTCATTCAGATGTTGATGTGGACTTGTTACGATGTTAGAGATCGGATTACTTGACGCTTGGATCAGTATATAGACTTAGTTGGAGTTTAAGTTGAACTTGGATTTATGTTATTTACATTGGATATTGATCAGTATTTAGATGTGACCATCTTGGTTGAGTTGTGATTTGGATGGTAATATCGATGACTTTGAGGATATGAGTTGAATACATACATTGCTCGGATTATTCTGTTCATGTCAGTGGATCATTACTCATCTTGGATAATCTTATTTTACCTGTGAAACCTGACTGGTTATTCTTTATATATATACCTGACAACTATCATGTTCATGTTACTGAAATTTGCTGGGGATTATTATCACACGGTAACAACACCCGTATGTTCACTTGTTACATATTCCTGTTATACCGGTATCCTGTACCTTGATATATATTATATTCCTGTTATACCGGTACCCTGACTTTTACATGTTGATATTGTTACCGTGACTACCACTGAGTCATCCTAGTGATTTAAGTAAAATGTATATTAAATAATCTTGATAAACTAAAACATGATATTAAACAACTTACACTTGGATTGGGGAGATTGATGGAGGAGACAGCGTCCGTATTTTGGGTGGACCTAGGATTTAGGTTGCGCAGCCGAAAGAGGGTTCCACTGCAGGGTTCCCGTGGGGTGACTGGCACCCCGTCATGTTTCCTGTTATACATGTTATACATGTACCTGTTCCTGTTTACATATTCCTGACTACCTTGTGGTAGGTCCTGGTTCAGCGCCAGGAGTCTGGGCCGTGGTCCTGGGTATGCACGGGACCCACCTAAAGTATGGACAATGTCTCCAACCGATCAGTTTCAATAATTTAAGGGCATCGATTGGCATGTGTGATAGGCGTAGTATGGGATGCGTCTATTATATGTGACAATTGGTGTTCGCTGACATAATTAATAATAAACTGTTGATGCTTTGTGACTGACTGTAATCACCTGATTGTATATCTATATATATATCATTATGATAGACCCATGATTGTAACCAGGACCAGATTTATGACCAGACTTGGATACCAGCCTAGTGACATGTGATAGGTTACATATTTTGACATCAGTTGCTTGTTTACTATTGTGACAGTTGTCTTTTATCTTTATTCGTGTTGTTATCATATATATTACCGTTCAGTTATTTATCATATTATTTAGTCTCTTATATCAGCAGTTGTTCTTTATGCACATTGTTCTTCTGCACGAGCTTTCCCCTTTACACACACACTCACCATGGTCGCGTTCTGACGACCCTGGATTTGCACGTCCAGATATTGGACATTTGTTTCTGTTGTGCAAATGTTCGTTGCGCTCATATATATTGCGAGGAGCTTGAGTCTCTCTTCTCTCTGATTCTGGTATTCTCCTCCTTCTTATATTCCTGTTAGTTTCATGATTCTCCCTTTTACCGCATTCAGCTGCCATCTTCTTATCATTATTCATCTGTTATCATGTATATGTATTATTGCAGTGATCGATGATTATTATAGTTCTGATTTATAGCTTGTTCAGGTTAATTTAGGCTTAGCGTGTATACATGGGGTATTTTCCTCGCGTATATACGTCGCCGACTCGTGTCGCGTCTCCGCTCCAGCGTATTTTGGGAAGCGGGGCGTGACAATTTGTGTTGTGCCAAGTATTATGGATGAGACAGACTTTGAAAGATTTTGGATTAAGTTTTGAAAATATTTGCATCTTGTGTGATAATACTAATGCTATGAATTTGCTTAAAACTTTTATTCTTCATTACCGTACAAAGTATATTGATGTGAGGGACCACCTCTTGAAAAATCATGTTAAATATGGTTACATCAAACTTGAATTTATGGACAGTAAGAATCAACTTGCAAGTCTATTTACAAAACCATTAACGAATGATCATTTTTTTCATACATAGGCAATGGAAAATGTGTCCTCTTGATTCTTAAAGTTATTTGATTTCCTTTGATTTTATGATTGAAATTTGCTGTTTTTTTAGTTATATCTATGAAGGATTTACTGTGAAACATTTAGAATTTATATGTATTTTTTGGATTTTTGTGAGTAAAATAGGTACTTGTCCACGTTCAGGTCGACCGTTGGAAGCAAACGGTTAATCAGATTGATGGTTAGACTTTTGAGTTCAAAAGTCTGAAATAAATCAATCAAATTGACTGCCCGCTTTGTGAGTCATCCCAATTGAAGCATTTTTTTTTTACCTTTTAACTGACCTCTACCTATCTTTACCCATTATTCTCCAAAGTTTTCATCTCAAACTGAACCCCAAAAGTTTCCTAAACTCTAAAATTCTTAGTCTACTCTCAAACTTCACCGAATCCGAATCAAACCCGTCGTTATTTCTCTCATCTCCACCCACTCTCGCACCATGGTAAGGACCAAGCAACTTGCAAACATGAAAGGGGGCGGCTGCATTGATAGTATTTGAAAAGATAAAGGGGTTCTTTGAAAGGACTCCTAGGGGGGCAAAGAGAAGTGCTACCAAACCTACTATCATAATAAGAAGTGATCTTGAAGAGAAAAGAAGATTGAGAAATAAAAGTAGAGAGAAAGGGAAGAGGAAGAAGTGTGAGAGAGAAATTGATTCTGAAGAGTAAGTTCCCGAAGCAGAAGAAATTGAGGAGTTAGACTTCGGTGGTGATATTGATTTTGAATGTATCATTAAAGAAGGATATCCTAATTTGAGAGGTTTCATTAGCCCCAAGGCTAAGAAGTTCATGGATTTGTTTCAATCTCGAAAAGGTCCATCTTGGAAGGTATGTTGATTTTGATTCTTTTGAAGCATATGGTATGGATGGTATGTTTGCTAGTTTAGGGATGTTTATGTTCTTGAAAGAGAAATTATCTTACTGAAAAATTTATGCAAATATGCAATGGTGTAGAACGAAATTGAAAATTTATTTTCTTATTGATGGAGCCAAGTTTGTTCTCACTCCTAGTTTGATTGAGAAAGTTTTTCATCTTATGATTTAAGGGACAAGAGTACCAAGAGCTTCTAACCGCCTCTTTAAGGAACAAGTGATACTTGTAATTCAGATTTTCTTTGAAAGATCAATTATATTAAAAAGTATATTAATATATAATGTCATAAACATTATTTATAAGATTTAATTGGTAAATAGTAAGATTTAATAAATTAATAATAAAAATCATTAATCATTAAACATTAATGTTAATATACATTTAATAGATAAGTATTAACCTTAGTCACTAATAAAACTAGTTACTAATAATATTAATTATTACATATTAAATAATAGATGTAGTGAGGCTAAGGCTAGAGACTGGAGAAAGAGAGAGAAAAGTTCTAGCGCAAATTGATGGTTCTCATTAAAAAGCTAGAATAATTTTGGAGGGTGGTAATAATCTTGTTTCTATGCAGTGGAACTAAACTGTGAAACATTTTGTTCTAGTTGTAGTTTTATTTTTAAATATTTTAAGTTTTAAAAAATTTATATGACCAACAATAAAAAGTTTCAGTTTTAGTTCCACTTAAAAGTTTCAATTGACTAACACTTAAAAAAGTTTCAGTTTCAGTTAAAGGTTTCAATTGACTGACACCTTAAAAATTACTCTACAAAATGTTCTAGTTCTAAAAATTTAAGTTAACTAACCCCTTAAGAGAAGATTTTTAATTACTATAGAAGTAAATTCCACGGTGAGAATTTATCTACACTCAAATTGTAAATGAGATTATAAATCAAATATAGACACTAGAGAATTACGTGAAAAACTCGAAGGAGAAAACCACAGAGCAAGAAGAAAAGAAAAAGAGAGAGCGAGAGAGAGTTCACTAAATAGGAGAGATTACAATGAGCTCAATGCTTTATTACAAATTCAATTCTCCAAGGTTCCATCTCTTCTCTCATTGGAGCAGAAGCTCCATTTGTACTGAAATGTTGGCCTAGAGGTAGATGGACCACTGGCAAGATTGGCATAACTACCACGATTTTCATGTGCGGAGTTGTTATAATGGTTGCAATTGTGAGCACTTGATTGTTGGGATTTTTTCAAAAATACTGTCCAACAATAACTGCCCAAGATGTTACAAACATAGGGGACGTTAGTGTTGGCCCAGAGGCCTTCCACTCTAGTTTTGATGATGATTAACTCATGTAATTATAGTTTACTAATAATCTTGTGATGTTTAGTTTCAGATACTTAACCAAGATATTAGTAGGTGATTAGCTTCAACAAAGGTTTTTGGAGCTTTCACATGGTGATTCAAGAGCCCGAGTGTCAAAGTTCATATCTAGCACTCGTTGGAGCCAAGCTGGTGGATCACGTTTGGATCGAGTCGACTTGGAGACGGCGCTCTACAAGAAGACTTCGGTACATAGTTTAGTTTATGTTTTAGATCCATTCGTTAAAGATTAGATAGTGTGATATGCTTAAGTTCACAACAAACACAAGTTTCATGTTTTCTGTTTTTAGTTTAATCGATCTTGGTTTTCATGAATAGATAAAATCAAGTTTATATGGTTTAATGTATATTAGATTTGTTCTATATACATCTATGCTTCAACTATATAAACAAACTTAGTTTGATAGCCTATTTCATGAGTTTAGAGTTTTGGTATTTTAACAAAATGTATTTTTGGATTTTAAGTCAAAAACATTGATATATATCTATTTTATGTATATTGGATTATATCCATATACAACATGCTTCAATATTGTTTCATATCATGTTTTTGTATCTGGATGAGTTTTGGGAGAAAACGGTTTTTCATTTCAAAAATTCAAGTTTTGAAAAATACGGGTTTGGTTTTCGGTAAAATTTTCATAACACAAAAAGAGTTCAAAATATTTGTAACTTGGTTTGATTTTACTCAAACAAGTTTGTATTTCAAAGAGATTATAATAACTTATTTTTATGAATTTTTAGAGATTTTATGGGATTTAATAGGATAATAAAAACTCAAGTTTCAAATCCCTTAAACAACCCTGCCAGGCTCTGGCGATCGACCGGGCCGGTCGACCAGACCCAGAGTCGGTCGACCGGACCGATCGACCGACGTGCACAAAAACATGCACGCTTAGCAGCCACTTAGGCCGGTTGACCGAGCAGTCGACCGACTGAAAGTGCCCCACTCTCGGGTGGGGGCGGTCGACTGGACGGTCGACCCCGAGGCTTGGCACGGTCGACCGAGCGGTCGACCGGCCAGAGAGCAACTGCTCTCTGGAATTGGCGCGGTCGACCGGCAGGCTCTATAGTCACTTTTTTGACCGTTGGCCGGTCGACCAACCGGTCGACCGGAAGGTCATTATTGACCTGTCTGCTGCCAACGGGCAGATTCTTTTGGGGGATTATAAATACCCCATTACAAGAGTGTTTTGGGGACAACTTTCAAGAGCAAAATTTCTCCTATTCAAAAGTGTTTTATTACAAAGTTTCAAAAGAGTTTTTAGAGCTTTAAAGATTTCATCTTTATTTTTTAAAAGGGTTCGAAAATCATTTGAAAAGAAAATTCTTTGGGAATTAATTTGATCTTCATTTCCATTTCTATCTAGAGTTTTTCCCTTAGTTTTTCTTTGAGTTTTTGATTTTCAAACTCTTGTTTTTCACACTTGAGCCTATCTTGCTATCCTATCTATTAGGATCTTTGTTTTGTGAGAAAGAAATTGGTTTGTGGTCTTTTGATCACCAAGTTGTAAACCCTCCTACTTTGTGTTATCCCTCTTGTGTAGAGGTTAATTTTGGAGTGGTGGCTTTGTGCCCTATCCCTCTAGTGAGAGGTTGATTGGTGTTTGGCTTTGTGCCCATCCCTCAAATGTGAGGTGATTGATTTGTGGTGGCTTTGTGCCTAACTTCTAAGTGTGAAGGTTGTGTTCGTAATTGAGAAAGGAGTTGTGTACTCCCGGTTGTATTGCCCCAATCCTCAATGGAGTTTCCCTGTGTGGGAGTCCTGTGTGGATAAGTTAGTGAAAATCTTTCTATGTGAAGGCGGGGACGTAGAGCTGTGTGCTCAAACCTCGAAATATATCCGTGTGTTAGCGATTGATCCACTTTCTCTTACTCTCTCTCTTTAACAGTGTGCCTTGCATCATTTCATATTGCTCATTCATATATTATATGCTTGGCTTGTGTGTGTGCCTCACTTGTGTTTAACTACGAGAGCTTCATATAGCACCTCAACTCTTATTCAGAGGAATCAAGAGGAGTTAGTCCAGAGCCCTTCACCGGGAATTCGGCTACACTCGTTGGTTACATTAAGTGTGTTGCAATTTAGTTTTAATTTCATATTTTGTTCATTAGATTAGCCGTACACCTATTCGCCCCCCTCTAGGTGTACTTACAATTGGTATCAGAGCCCACGCTCCTGATATTTGGTTTAACCACCTAGGAGTGTGATCTTGGTTTTGCTAATCTACATTTGTATTTGCATTTGCACACATATAGTTTGCACTCATGGATAGCCCTCCCGTGTTTGATATCTCTAGACTTGATATATGGAAGGTTATGATGAGTTGTCATTTAAAAGCCCTAGGATATAAAGTTTACCTTACCATTACCAAGGAATCCTACCTTAGTGATAACAAGCATATAGAGGCTAATGCACAAGCACTTAAGACACTTAGAGCATCTCTTGATAAAAAATATTTACATATGTTTTCTCACTATGATTCCGCTTTTACAGTGTGGAACATTTTGACATCTCCCGAGCTACCAACACTTATCAATAAGAAGAGGAGATTTAGTAGAGACGAGTCCGACGAACGTTGCTTCATGGTCCAAGGGAATGACTCCCTTGAGGTACATTCGGACACTCAACTATATGTTAGTACTAGTTCTCATTGCAATGAGTGTATGGATGCACAAGCCTTGAATGATGAACTTACTAAAAATTGTGAAAATTTGATTTCAAAATACAAACTTTTGAAAAAGGATAACTTTGGTTTAAAAGAAGAAAATAAAAATTTATCTTCTAGACTTGAGATTGCTTTGCAAGAGATGGATGAGATTTCAAGTGAACTTGACTCACTTAAATCCCAACTTGAACTTGCACTTAATGAAAACAAAATTTTGAAAACCAAAAATGATTGTGAAAATGTTTTAAAGAAAAATGAGGCTTTATCTTTAAAACTTGATTTTGTTGTAAAAGAAAATGAATCTTTAAAATAAAAATTATTTCTATTTCAAAGGATTTAGACTTGGTTTCTAAGAAAAATATTTCTTTGCAAAATGATATAGATTCTCATGTTTGTCATGCTAGTGTAGCTTCACATTCTAGCTCACCTATTACATGTACCTCTTCTTCTAAAATTGATAATGATATTTATTTGTTAAAGAAGAATGTGAATTGTTTGGACTCCACTTTGAGCCATTGTGCTTTGAACCACACACGATTGGAATCTATATTTCGCAAGAAACAAGTTCTATCTATGCATGCACATCATACACGGCATACACATGCTCCTCACGTATACACTCATAACATAATGTATGCTTATGCGTACACATGTACACATTGTAGACGTAAGGACCACCTTGCTAAATTTTATTATGATAAGATAAATGATTCTAAATTTAGCAAATAAGTTTGTTTGGGTTAGGAAAGGAACTAACCCCTATGGACCCAAAAGAGTGTGGATACCAAAGACCACTGATTGTTATACATATTTGCATATTTTACCGCTTCCATACCATGCAAATTGTCAATAAAAATATGATTTTTTGATCATCTTCTCTCTATTTTTGCAGGTCCACATCTTAAAAGAGAAAAGGCCCAAAATCTCTTTAATTAGCAATAATTAAAGAGATTAATTCAAAGCCCAAAAGAGCCCAAGTTTGAATCCAGAATCAGGAGAGATCCTCGCGCCAACTCAATCTTCCAGAAGGCCACGTGGATAACAAACTCATAACAAACCTGTACCAGAAAATCTGGCCTGAACGGCCAAGATTTTGCCGCGCCTTCCCGCGTATCTGCGGCAGTTACAAGTCTGTTGGAGCCCGAATTTCTCTCCAACAACCTGGGCTCTAGATGCTTCTCTCTGAGGCCTATAATACAGGACCAGGGCTTGCACAAGAGAGCAGAGAAGAGAGAGGAAAAATTAGGGGAAAGTCTTGTATTTTGTTCTAGTGTTCTCTAGGTTTTAGTCTCCCTCTTCTTCCTCCTAGAGATTTTATCAAAGAGAGAAAGAGAGTGCTGTTGAAAGCTTGTAAGCAAGGAGGTGACATTACTTGTAAGCAAGGATTAATCAAAGCTTCATTCTTCTCTTTACAATCTCTAGTACGTTGCTTTACTTTGCTTTACTTTCTTGTTTTACTTCTAGTGCATTTCTATTGCTTTACTTCTATTGCTTTACATCATGAATTGTTGTTTTGTTCCTTGTGCAATGGATAGCTAAATCTCTCTTACATGGCTAGCTAACAACTTACCTAGCTAACTTCTATCTCTTTGGGTGATTGATGTAGGTGTGGGCTCTCGCATGACGTGAGAGTGATGGTGCCTTAAGGTGGATGCGTTCCGAGCTAAAAAAGGACCTTTTGGATGCATCGCTTTCAAGGGGAGTTTGGTGGGAGAACCACCTTGTTTTGGAGATATGGAGAGTTGCCCTCATAGTTTTGGTAACAGTCTATAACTCCTCATTTATTGTTTACATGCTTTTCATATCATTGATTTAGCATGTTTTGATGTTTCATAATTAGTATGTTATATGCCCTGATATTTAGAATAGTGATATACATGTTTAGTTATTTGAGACACCCATGTTTAATATGGATCTTTATCTTTAGTGTTCTTACTTTATTTTAACTAATGTGTATGTCCTAGATCTAATGCATGTGCATTTGCCATAATGATCATATGAGTTTTTGTTTTGATTTTTATGCTTCATGATTTGAATATATGTTTAGATGTTTGTTTTCATTAAGACTTGGATATATACTTGTACAACTAGTGAGCAACAAATAGATCATTATGTGTTTGTGCTTGAAAACTTATTTGTACTCATTAAATGTACTAGGATAGCCTAGTTTTGATGCTTCATACATTTTGACTTGTATTCCCATTTTTTTCATGTTTTCATGTTTATGTTTAACTTCATGTATATGTCTATTTTGTCCAAACTAATTGTTATACATATACATCCTTGAGCCACATGCCTTCATGCATATACTTTTGTGGACTCGTTTATATTTGGATATGTATGTATATTTTAGTTTGTACATGACATACATATACTTTTGAAGAATTCTAGTGTTGATGACTCTCATGTTTTAAGAAATTTCTTATTGAGCTTGATTGCCTAATTTCATGACTATGTCCTTCACATAATTCTTATGCACTCACATTATTTGAGTTTTTCTCATGATTTTGTTTTCATGAGTCCTATTTGAGCTTTATATCTTTTGAGTGTAAATTGTTGAGTGATTTTCATATTTCATGAAATATATTTTTTATTCCTTACTTGAAGGATTTCGTTCTAGTTTTTCAAATTTTTCATATAACTAATTCGTATTCTTCATATGGTAGAGCTTTTCAAACATATTATATTTTCAAACTTATTTTTGAAAACCTCTACCTATCTAAGGGCGGTTGATTGGGCGACCATGCCTTGTATGCTTATTATTGAAATCATTTTAAACATGTGCATGAAATGGGTGGTAGGAAATATGAGTTATACAGTTGATCTTATTATGTTTCAGTTGGTATCATTGGATCTTTTCAATTGGTATCACTATTGACATTCTTTTTGTATACTCATATGTCTTATTTGTGCTTACTATATCTCTATATCTTTAAGCACAAATTTTGGTTATGCTAAGCTTGATTTCTTAAATGACTATTATATTTCAATTGATTATGTTTCAATTGGTATCTTATACAAGCTTATGCATCACTTTGTTTGGTATTTCATAAAGGGGGAGAAAATTTATATTTCACTTTTTAAGTGGTTTTGTTTACCTTTTGTATTTTACTCCTACACTTTATGAAAAATAATTGAAAAACGATATTGATTATTTTTTGTATCATATGCTCCTAATGAAAATTACTTTCAATTGGTACTAATCTTTATAATTGATATCAAGATTATCTATATATTTTTAATTGATATCAAAATTTTTGGTTGGATTCGTCAAAATGATTTATTTACTTACAATTGGTATTTAAATTTATGTTAAAAATATTTATTTTATGTACTTTCAATTGATATGATTTATTGATATCATGATGCACTAAATTGATATATTTTTTTAATTGGTATCATAAAGTTTTGATTTGAATCACCCTTATTGATATTTTTTTTTGTTTAAGACAAAAAGGGGAGAATATTGTTTTATTATTTTCTTTCACCCCTTTGTTGATAATTGACAAAAAGGAGGAGAAGTATTTGTGAGTTTTATTAGCATGTTTATTAGTCTATTTGAGTTTCAATTTGGTATCAAGAGCTTTTACTATTTCATGCTTTGTTGTTTTGTTTTTATTGATATCAAGAAACTTTTGTTAAAATTTTTATTGTTGGTATCAAGAACTTGTATTGATTAACTTTCAATTGGCATCAAGATTTTTTATTGATTGGTATCAAAAGCTTTCAAGAGTTTTTTTATTGATTAGTATCAAGAGCTTTGTTATTGATAAAGTTTTCAAATTGAAATTTTTATTGGTATCAAGAAAATTATTTAAGAACATTTTATTTCAAAAAGAAAAGGAATTTATTTTAAAAGTTTGGTATCAAGAGCATGTTCATTTCATTGTTTTATGCATGTTGATGCATATTCTGTTGGCCAATGGCCTTCCACTCTAGTTTTGATGATGATCAACACTCATGTAGTTATGTTCACTAATATTCTTGTGTTTCTAAGTTTCAGATCATTAACAGGATATTAGTTGGTGATTAGCTTCAACAAGAGGTGTTTGGAAGCTTATCATGTTGATTCCGGTGCCAAAGCTTAAAGATCATACCTTTGCACTTGGAGAATCACGGAGTTTGGAGCAAGTCTACTTGAAGATGAAGATTGTCAAGAAGACTTAGGTATCCTAATTTAGATAGAGTGTTTAGATCCATTTGTAAAGCTTAGTTTAGTTGATATGCTCAAGTGAACACAAAACACACACGTTTCATGATTTGGTTTTTGGTTTTCATGAATAATAGATCAAAACAATTTTACCTTATACTTATGTATATTAGATTTGGTCTAGATATACATACATGCTTTAAACTTGCTAGACAAACTTATTTTGACTATCCTATTCATGTTTTGGAAAAATCAAGTTTGACAAAATACAAGGTTTTGTTTTTGATAAATTTGCAAGACTCAAAAATGAATTGATATGTTGATATATTGTCTTGAAATTTTTATCACATGTTTATGTTTTAACATAAAATGATAAAACAAGTTTTATGGAATTTCAGAAGAGATAAAAGATTTTTATAAAATATTCCCCAAATTTTCTGACCTTGTTTTGTGCTGACAGGCTGGTCGGTCGACCGTGACGGTCGACCGCACCAAGGGCCGGTCGACCGTTGCGGTCGACCAACGTGCACAGACGTGCACGTCTGTTAGGCACAGACACGGTCGACCGGGACGGTCGACCGAGTTGAGAGCTCTGCTCTCGGGTTTTATCGGTCGACCGGGCCGGTCGACCGCTGTTGCCCAACGGTCACAATTCTGACCGTTGGCGGTCGACCGGACCGGTCGACCGGCAGTCTGTCAGACTGCCAGCTCAGCCTAACGGCTAGTTTTGTATAGGGGCTATATAAACCCCATCTCTTTGGGGATTTTAGCCAAGTTTTTTAAGAGAAAAATTTTCAGTTTTCTGAAGTGTTTAAAAGAGTTTTCAAAAGAGTTTTAAGTGCAAAAACTTCTCATCTTTATTGTTTTAGGGTTTTTGGAAAATCAAAGAAAATAGGTTTTTGGATTTTGGCTTAGATCTTCAATTCTATCATATTGCAAGTATTTTCCCAAAGATTTTTCTTAGTTGCTTGTTTCCAAAAACACTTGTTTTCCACACTTGAGCTATCTTCTATCCTAAACTATTAGGATCTTATTTTTGTGGAAAAAGATAAGAGAAAAGGAAAGAGAAGTGTTTGAGGTTGTTTGTTGTAAACCTCATTGTTGTAAACCCTCCTTTATTTGTTGTATCCCTCTTCGGTAGAGGTGATCGGAGTGGTATTGGTTTGCTCCCTCTTCGGTAGAGGTGGAGTTTGGTTGTGAGCCTCTTCGGTAGAGGTGTGTGGGTTGGTTGTTGTATTGGCTACGGGCCTAACCCCTCGGTTGTGAGGAGGTTGTTGTGTTTGAGAGAGGAGTTTGGTACTCCTAGAGTTGTAAGAAATCCTCTTTGGTAGAGGTTCCCTCGGTGGGAGTTGAGATAGTGGAAATCCTACACGGTGGTGTAGGCGGGGATGTAGAGCAAGGTGCTCGAACCTCGAACAAATCTTGGTGTTTGCGTTTTGATCATTGTCTCTCTAACTCTCTCTCTTTACATTTGTGCAAAGCATCATTTCATACAAGCATCATACTTTCATAGCATTCATATTATATACATTGCTTGTGTTGCCTGCATCTTTCATATTGTAATTCATTCTATATGCTTGGCTTGATTGTGTGTATTTCATATTGCTTGGATTGCTTGTGTGTGTGCCTAACTTGTACTCATCCAACAAGACCTTCACATAGCGCCTCAACCCATTTCAAGGGGAATCAAGGGGAGTTAGTCCAGAGCCTCGCAAGGGGAATTCGGCTACACTTGTTGTATTGTATTAGTTTGTGCATAATTTGCATTAGCTTCCGCATTTAGCGTACTTAGTTTGCATTGAGTTTCTTAGATTAGCAATTACACCTATTCACCCCCCCCTCTAGGTGTTTTTCAATTGGTATCAGAGCTAGTGCTCCTGATACTTAGGCTTAACATCGTAGGAGTGATCCATTTGCTTGCTAATCTACATTTGCATTTGATTGTTTGCACATATTTAGTTTATACCATGGACTTCATGACCCCACCTAGCTTTGACCCTTCCAACATTGATGTTTGGAAGTATAGGATGTCCATGTACCTAAAGACCCTAGGTTTGCATGTTTTCCTTGCGGCCACCAAGAGATGTTATCTTGGTGATTGCAATCATATAGGGGCCAATGCACAAGCCCTAGAGGCCATTAGAAGCACTTTACCTAAAGATTATCTTATGTGTGTTCTAATCTTGATTCCGCTTTTGCAGTGTGGAACAAGTTGACAACAACCACCAACACCTCCAAGTTTCAAGTCCAAATCCAAGAAGAGGAATCTAGTGGAGAATCCAACTCTATATGCTACATGGTCCAAGGGAATGACTCCCTTGAGGTACATTCGGAATCTCAACTAGATAGTAATGATTGTGCTAGTTCTTCAAATGATTTTGTTGATCCCATGCTTTAAATGAAGAACTATCTATTGTGTGTGAAAAATTGATAGAAAAATATAATTTGTTGAAAAAGAAGAGTCTAGGATTGAACAAGAAAATAAGAGTTTGCATGTTAGACTTACCAATGTTTGCAAGAGAAGGTTGAGGTCTATAATGAAAGGGATTCATTAAAATCTCAACTTGATCTTACACTTAAAGAAAATAACTTTTTGAAAAATAAAAATGATTGCCATGTCTTTGAAGAAAAATGAAAACTTGTCTTCAAAAGTTGATTTTGTTTTAAAAGAAAATGATCTTTGAAAATTAAGATTGCTTCAATTTCTAAAGATTTAGAAATGTGTTGAAGAAAAAATATGTTTTACAAAATAAGATAGATGCACATGTTGCCATGCTAGTGTAGCTTCTTCATCTAGTCTACCTAATGCATGTACCTCTCTTCTAGGATTAATGATGATATTTGTATGCTAAAGAAGAGAGTAGATTGTTTGGCTCCACTATGAGCCAATGTGCTAAGAACATACACGCTTGGAATCCTTGGTTCGAAAGAAACAAGTTCCATCTTCTATGCATGCACACCCTCCACGGCATACACATGCTCCTCACGGACACCATCACACCATGTATGCTCATGTGTACACTTGTACACATTGTGGTCGTAAGGGCCATCTTGCTAATTTTGCTATGATAGATTACATACTCCTAATTTAGCAAAGAATTTTGTTTGGGTTAGAGAAGTACTAACCCCATGGACCCAACAAGAAGGTATGGGTACCAAAGACCACCCCTCCTTTATTTGATGTAGGTGTGGGCTCTCACATGACGTGAGAGTGATAGCACCTTGGAGTGGATGCGTTCCGGACTTCATTGGAAATCAAATTGGATGCATCACTTCAAGGAAAGATTTGGTGGAGATGACCACCATGTTTGGAGACAAGGAGAGTTGCTTCTTTATTTTTGGTAACAATCCTTTACTCCCATTTATTGTTTACATGCTTTCATGTTCATAGTCTATAGCATGTTTTTATTGTCATTGGAATTAGTATGATCATTCCATGTTATTAGATCCTTGACATACATATATAGTATTTGAGACACACATGCTTATATGAACCCATAATTAGTGTTCTCACCGTTTGTTTAGCTATAATGTACATTATGAATCTATGCATGTGAATTTACATAGTAATCATGTTTTAGTTCTTATGATGTGATTTCTAGCTTGTTTTGATACTCCTTGTGGTATGACATGTTTAAAATGTGGATTTTGTCAAAACTTGTGTTATACATGTACAAATAGTGAGTTACATTTTACAATTGAACTCCATGCTCATTTGTATTCACTATATGTACACGCATGAGCTAGTTTTGATGATTCGTTCATTTATACTTGTTATACCTATTTGCATGTATATGTAGTTTAAATTCAAATAAAGAATTTTGATATTTTGTATGTGTTTTTACTTAGAAATATGGTATTCGTGTTGGTTTGATGCTCAATGACTTGATTACATGTTTAAGTGTTAGTTTTCATTAAGACTAGGAATTATACTTGTACATATAGTGGGCCACAAAATAAATCTATGTATGTTGGGCTTGATTGCATATTTGTACCCATTAGATGTGCTAGTATAGTCTAGTTTTGATGATTCTTATATTTCAAACTTGTATTCCATTTTGGATTTGTTTTATGATTGTGTATTTCACTTCATGTATATGTTTGTATGCCAAACTTTAAGATATACATGTATACCCCTTGAGTCATTTGCCCTTCATGCAAATCTATATTATGGACTCAAAGTGTTTAAGGGATATGTATGTATACTCTTGTGTTGACAAATCATACATATACCTTGAAATGAAAATTGCTTTGATGAAAATTTAGCCTTAAATGTTTCATGTTTATGTGTCAATATTTAACTTCATGTATATGTCCATCTTATCCAAACTATTGACTATACATGAGTATCCTTTTTGAGCCACGTGCCTTCATGAATATAC
Organism: Agave tequilana; assembly: GCA_038442645.1. Taxonomy (NCBI): domain Eukaryota; kingdom Viridiplantae; phylum Streptophyta; class Magnoliopsida; order Asparagales; family Asparagaceae; genus Agave; species Agave tequilana. The sequence continues at coordinate 49,167 of JAVJIF010022719.1, forward strand.
ATTTAGTGGACTCGTTGAGTTTTGAAATATGTATGTATATTTTAGATTGTATTAGACATACATATGCCTTGAAGATTAAATAAGTGAGTTTATATTGATTTTTCTATTTTTGATGGAATTATGTTTTAAGGGATAATTGAGCTTAATGAAATATTTTTCATGATTATGATCTTCACATATTATTTGTACACTCATATCTATTGCTCATGTTTTGTTTCTCATGAGTTATACTTATTGGTTAGAGTGATGATTATCATGTGAATTTTTTTTGTTTTATTCCTTACTTGAAGGATTTCGTGCTAGTTAACAAGTTATCCATTAACTAGTTGCGGTGTCCTTCATTTTGTAGTGATTTTCAAACAAAACTACATTTTCAAATCTATCTTTGAAAACCCTACCTTCAAGGGCGGTAGGATGGGAGATCATGTTCATGTATGCCCTAAATTGAAAATCTTTAAAACTTGAATTATGATTGGGTGGTAGATGATATGATGATACACTTGAACTTATTGTTATGTCAATTGGTATCATTGAACTCTTTCAATTGGTATCATTTGATCTTCTTGTATACTCATATATGTTTGTATGTATGTATGCTTAAATTCCAAGTATATCAATTTCTATTGGTATCTATTTTTCATACATATATATGTTTGTGTTTATGCTAGTGCTTGAGTTTCAATTTGGTTAAATTGATTACTTTTAAATTGTTATCAAGACTATGCATGACTTTAGTTTGTATTTCATAAAGGGGGAGAAAATTTAATTTGTATTTCAATTGTATTTGTACTCCCACTCTTATGATTTAAAAGTTGTTATTTTAAACATATGATGATTTTGTATTTGATCTTCTTGTTTACATGTTTTTAAAATGAACCAATTCTTACAATTGGTATCAATGTTTCTATGTAAAATCTTTTCAATGGTAAAATATTTACAATTGGTATCATATTTAAGAAATTCAAATTTGTTTTTAGTATCAAGATTCATGTTTTAGGAATTCAAGATTTATGTTTAATTACAATTGGTATCTCAAATGTTGTTTAAAGAAAATATTTAAAGTTTGATTTGTATTTCTATATGCAAGGAGAGCTTAAACATCTCTCTTGCATATAGATTCATGTTGAGTATATTATAAATGAGGAGCTTGACAACTCTTTATATGATATACGTGTGTGTGGGGGAGCTTCACATCTCCTCTTATAGACATTACATAATATGTGTTATGTGAATTGGGCTTGTCATCCTTCTTTCATGTAATGCATATGTGTAGGGAAGCTAACTTAGCGTCTTCCTCTTCATGAATGTATATAGCATATAACAATATTGATCCTTGTTTATGGTATCAAGATGCTTCATTGACATATTTT
>JAVJIF010022721.1:0-59761 GCA_038442645.1 Agave tequilana
TATACTAGCACATCTAATGGGTTCAAATAAGCATTCAAGTACAAACATAAAAGATTTATTTGTGGCCCACTATATGCAAAATATGTATCTAGTCTTAATGAAAACTAACATTTAAACATGTAATCAAATTATGAAGCATCAAACATGATATAAATCAACATGATAAATATAAACATGATTATTATGTAAATTCACACTTTATTAGAGCTATGATAACATGATAGCTAAACAAACGGTGAGAACACAAAATAATGATCCATATTAAACATGGGTGTCTCAAAAGCTATACATGCATGTCATGGTTTAATAATCATGGCATTTTCATAATAATCTAAAAACAATAAAACATGCTATAAACAATGAATATGAAAAGCATGTAAATAAACGGGAGTAAAGGATTGTCACCAAAACCGAAGAAGCAACTCTCCTTGTCTCTAATACATGGTGGTCTTCCCACCAACCTCCCTTGAATGTGATGCATCCAAATAATCTCCTTTAAGTACGGACGCATCCACTCCAAGTACGGCTACTCTCACGTCATGCGAGAGCCCACTCCTACATCAAATACAAGAGAGGTGGTCTTTGGTACCCACACTTTTGGGTCCATGGGGGTTAGTACCTTCTTTAACCCAAACAATTTATTTGCTAAATTAGAATATGGTATACGATCATAACAAAATTTAGCAAGGTGGCCCTTACGTCCACAATGTGTACAAGTGTACACATGAGCATACATCGTGTTATGGTGTCCGTGAGAAGCATGTGTATGCCGTGGAGGATGTGCATGAATAGATGAACTTGTTTCTTTTGAAACAAAGATTCCAAACGTGTATGGCCAACAACACATTGGCTCAAAGTGGAGCCCAAACAATCAACACTCTTCTTAAGCAAAGATATATCATTGTTAATTAAAGAAGAAGTGTGGCATGCAATGGTGAAGTGTGTGATACTACCCTAGCATGGCAAACTGTGCATCAATCCTATTTTGCAAACTTCATTTTTTCTTTAACAAACATTTAATCATTAGAAATAGAAATTATTTTGTTTTTCAAGGAAACATTCTCTTTTAAAACAAAATCATTTTTGAAGACAAGTTTTCATTTTTCTTCAAAACATCATCACAATTATTTTTAGATTTTAAAAAAATTATTTTCTTTTAGAGCAAGGTCTAGTTGAGATCTCAATGAATCCCTTTCATTATAGACCTCAACCTTCTCTTGCAAAACACAATCAAGTTTAGAGACAGTTTTTATTTTCTTTATTAAAGCACAAGTCTTCTTTTTCAAAATTTTATACTTTTCAATTAATTTTTCACAAACAATTGAGAGTTCTTCATTCAAAGCATGAGCATCATAATCATCAAATGAACTAGCATCAAAACTATCTAGTTGAGTTTCCGATTGTATCTCAAGGGAGTCATTCCCTTGGATCATATGGCATTGTTGTGGCTCGGATTCTCTACTAGATTCCTCCTCTTGTAGAATTGGCACTTGAAGCTTGGAGGTGGTGGTTGTAGTTGTCAACATATTCCACACTGCTAATGTGGAATCAAAGTTAGAAGCAAGCAAAAAATATTCTTTAGGTAGCGTGCTTCTAATGGCCTCAAGGGCTTGTGCATTGGCCCCTATATGCTTGCTATCACTAAGGAAGGATTCCTTGGTAATGGCAAGGTGAACCTTATAACTTAGGGTTTGTAAATAGATGGACATCCTAGTCTTCAAACAAGAATGTCAGAAGGGTCAAACGTAGGTGGGGTCATGAAGTCCATGGTCCAAACTATATGTGTGCAAGCAAACAAATGTGCAAATGCAAATGGTAGATTAGCAAAACAAGGATCTTACTCCTAGGATGTTAAGCCTAAGTATCAGGAGCGTAGGCTCTGATACCAATTGTAAATCACCTAGGGGGGTGAATAGGTGATAATGCTAATCTAGAACTAAATGCGCTAAATGCGGAAGCTTAAAACAATATTGCAATCACACTTAATACAACCAACAAGTGTAGCCGAATTTTCCGTGAAGGGCTCTGGACTAACTCCTCTTGATTTCCCTAGATATGGGTTGAGGTGCTATATGAAGCTCTTGTGGTTAAGTACAAGTGAGGCACACACATAAGCAAGCCAAGCATATAAGGATGAACAATATGAAATAATGCAAGGCAACACAAGTATGAATGATATGACAATATAATAATACAATGTACAAATAAAAGAGATAGAGTTGAGAGACAATGGATCAAACGCAAAGACAATATACGTTTCGAGGTTCGAGCCCCTAGCTCTACATTCCCGCCTTCACCGAGAAGGATTTCCAATCCACTAAAGGAGTACCGAACTCCTCTCTCAACCACAATGCCACCGAGGCAATACAACCACAATCCACCTCTACCGAAGAGGGATAGGCCCGTAGCCAATACAATCACAATCACCTCTACGAAGAGGGATCCAAACACCACTCCGATCAACCTCTACAAAAGAGGGATACAACAAAATAAGGAGGGTTTACAACTTGGAGGCTCAATCAACCTCAAACACTTCTCTTTTTTCACAAACAAAGATCCTAATAGATTAGGATAGAAGATATAGCTCAAATGGATATCAAGATGTTTTTGGAAAGCAATAACAAAGAAAAACTACTTGAAAAATCTCTTGTAGATGATAGAATTGAAATCCAAAACAATATCCCAAAAACCTAGTTTTCTTTGATTTTCTAAACCCTTGAAAACAATAAAGATGAAATCTTTAAGGCTCTAAAACACTTTAAAAACTTATTTTTAAAACCAGAGAATAGGGAATTTTTGCTCTTGAAAAATCTTAGCTAAAACCCCCCAAGAGATGGGGTATTTATAGCCCAAACAGAAAACTAGCCGTTAGGCTGATCTGACAGCCTACAGGCCTGCGGTCGACCGCCCGGTCGACCGCCAACGGTCAGAAAAGTGACCGTTGGGGCATCCGCCGACCGCCCAGATACAGAGAGCAAAGCTCTCTGGTCGGGTCGACCGCCCGGTCGGCCGCCCAGTGTCTGCCAGACGTGCACAAGGCTGTGCACGTCGGTCGACCGCAACGGTCGACCGGCCTTTGGTGCGGTCGACCCGTGCGGTCGACCGACCTGGCCTGTCAGCCACATTCTGGGTCAGAAAAACAGGTTTAAAATATTTCAGAAATTCTTTTATCTCTTCTAAAATTTCATGAAACTTGTTTTAACATTTTATACTGAAACACAAACTTGTGATAAAAATTTCAAGACTAATATCGAACATATTGAATCATTTTTGTGTCTTGCAAATTTTATCAAAAACTAAAACTTGTATTTTATCAAACTTAGATTTTTCAACACATGAATAGGAAAGTCAAAATAAGTTTGTATAGGAAGTTTAAGCATGTATGTATATAGAGCACATCTAATATACATAAAAATAAAGTAAACTTGTTTGATCAATCTATCATGAAACAAATATTGGTTAAACCAAAACCGAAAAACCAATATCCAAACATAAAACGTGTGTGTTGTGCACTTGAGCATATCAATTATTCTTATCTTTACACATGGATCTAAAACACACTAAACTAAACTAGTATACCTAAGTCTTCTTGACGATCTTCATCTTCAAGTCGACTCGATCCAAACCGTGATCCAACGAGCATGGCTATGTATGATCTTGATGCTCGGGCCCTGGAATCACCAAGTGAAGGCTTCCAAACTCCTCTTTTGAAGCAATCACCAACTAATATCTTGCTTAATGATCTGAAACTAAAATCACAAGATTATTAGTAAACATAACTACATGAGTTAATCATCATCAAAACTAGAGAGGAAGGCCTCCGGGCCAACAGTTAATTCATAGCGATCTGTGTGACTTGAAATTTATGCCAACTAGAGGCGGTAAAAAGTATTTTATTACTTTTATTGATGACTGTACAAGATACTATTATGTGTATCTTTTAAACAGTAAGGATGAGGCAATAAATATGTTTATAACATATAAAGCCAAAGTTGAGAATCAACTCAACAATAATATCAAGATTCTAAAATCTGATAGAGGCAGAGAATATAAATCAAATGGTTTTAGTGAGTTATGTGCTAAATTTGGTATAATCCATCAAACTACAGCACCATATACTTCACAGCAAAATGAAATTGCTGAACAGAAGAACAGAACTTTAAAGGAGATGGTCAATTCCATGCTCGTAAGTTCTGGAGCTCCGCAGAACTTATGGGGGGAAGCTCTGTTAACTACAAATTACATTCTAAATACAGTACCCCCACAAGAAATTTGGTCTTATACCATTCGAGTTATAGCATGGAAGGACACCTTCCTACCATTACCTCAAAATGTGGGGGTGTCTTGCAAAGGTGCTAGCACCATTACCTAAAAAGACTAAGTTGGAAGTAAAACTATGGACTGCATATTCATAGGCTATACCTTGAATAGTAGTACCTATAGATTTTTGGTTCATAAATCAGAGATACCAGATATTCATGTAAACATGATTATCGAACCTAAAGATGTTGTGTTCTTTGAAGATATTTTTTCATATAAACGGGAAACAGATAAGACTTCTGGGAAAAGAACACACGAGATGACATTCAGAGACGAAAGCCCTGAGAAACCGATTGTTAATATGGAAATTGAACCAAGAAGAAGTCAGAGATCTAGAATGTCAAATCTTTTGGTCCAGATTTCATAGTGTAACGCCCCGTTCCCAAGGATACGGAGACGTTATGGTGACGTACATACGTGAGGTGAAAACACACTCACGCGTACCTATACATGTGATAACAGGGTCCCGGGTGACAGGATATGTAAGTCATGGTGAATATGCAGGAGATAACAATGTCCCGTCTCAAGTTAATCTCGTTAACTAACCAATCATCCAGATATTCCTATACATGGTATACAAACTCAGGTAATCTCTATCTCTATGTTATAATTATAGGGATGTCCCCACAATGAAATTTGTAGGAAACAATAATTAAAAAGATTAGGACATTTATAATACACAATAATTTTAATGATATTACCGATAATGAAGCAAGCATCACTTTTACTAAACATGATAAAAATATAATTTATAAAAAGAAAACACTCACAAACTGGTCATGGAGAGTAGCTCTCTTCCCACGATCGCAACGGATCCAAATCGTTCAAATCAGAGTCCGGATGCTCCAGATATCGTTCGGAAACCAAAACTAATAGAAAAAGGTTAGATATGTAATAGCTGAAAATATCCAGGGGGCTGTTTGTAATTTTTCAGGGGCGTCAAAGTAATTTAGAATCTCACAGGGGCTGAAAGGCAATTTTACCTTATTGGGTCGGGTTTGGGTGCAAGCGGGTCGGGTTTGGGTTAAACCCAAAACCCAAACCCATTTGGGTTTCCTTCCCCAAGCACACGGTGGCAGTAGCAGCAGCTGCTGCTGGTGCCGCGGTTGCTGCGACTGGCGCGGCCACCTTCCCGCCCAGCCGCGCGGTGGCGCGACCACCTCCCCGGCGCCGGTGCCGCTCCGGCGGTGCTCCGGCGCCGCTCCGGCCATGCAGCGATAGCGAGAGAGGGAAGGAAGAAGTGGGAGAGATGGAGATGGGGGCAGGCGGTGGTCCAGGCCGGCGCCGCCTTGCCGGCGACGGCCCTCAGGTTGCCGGTGGCGGTCCGGGGGCCATGAACAGAGAGAAAGAGGGCGAGAGAGAGTGTGAGGGAGAAAGAATTAGAGAGAGGGAGAGAGGTAGAGAGAGAGGCTGTAAGGGGAGAGAGGGAGATTTGAGAGAGATAGAGAGAGAGAGAGATGAGAGAAGAGAGAGAGAGAGAGAGAGTGAGAGAGATTGGGTGGTAGAGAGAGGAGGGGAGAGATTTTTAAATGAGAGGAGGGAGAAGAGGCGGTGGCAATGGCGGTGGGGGATGATTCCAGAGAAAGGGAGAAGAAAAGGGAAAAAGAAAGGAAAAGAAAAGATTAAAAAAATTATATTATATTATTATGATATTGGCCCAATATTCGACCAGCTCCGAACGGTGCCCACAAATTATAAAAATAGAGAATATTATCCTGAGGTATAATATGAAAACGGTTTAAAGAAATTCTATCTGGTTTGCAAATTAAAAATCCTGGAAGATGTCGCCGGTACCGGGCGACACCGGTTTGGCCGAATTTTCGATAAATTTAGAAAAAGTCTCAAAATACCCTAACGTAGATAATACGATTCTAAGACATAAGGTGAAAGCGAATTCTCAAAATACAACTCAGTTTGTGAATTAAAAATCGGAGATCCGCTTATCGGTATCGGTCGACACCGACTACGAAGATTTTCCAACATAATCCAGAAAATTTTAGAAAATTCTAAAAAATCTAATATATTAGAAAATGATATTTGAAACTGAAATCAGCTCAATCGGACTACCAAGGAGGTCAAGTCAATTTTATACGTCGTATCGAGTACTGATATTGTGATACGTACATCAGGGATCAGGGGGTTACATTTCTCCCCACCTTACAAAAAATTTTGTCCTCGAAATTTCACATCAGGAGGGAGATCAATATTTTCGACCCCAAAGCCTAAATGTTACGGGCCCATGATAGGGAAAAGAGAGTAGTGGAGTATAATTCGCACAGATATTCAACAAAAGAGAAAAGGTTTAGTGTCAACCTTAGGTGCTTAATCACTCCGAAGTGTATTCACAATGTGTAATGTACTCCTTTCCAAATCACCGTAGTAGCATAAGCTATACGGGTCGAATCCACAAGGAGAGCTCACGATGGAAGCTTTACGGTTCGATGTTGAAGAAAGACAAACGAAAGTTCCTCTTTGTTTCAAAAGAATGAAAAAGACATGGAAAAATAGGTGAAAGAATTGGTTGTGATTTTGTACATGAAAGTAAAAACGATGAAAAGAGAATGAAAAGAATTTGAAAACAAGAATTGCTTTTAGGAAAAAAACTAAAGTAGAGAAAACTTGTAAAAGACTTTTAGAATGGAAAAAGCCATGACTAGCTAACCTTACTAACTTGCTAACTTACTAATCTCCGTTAGGGTGAAGTATGCCTCATGTTGATTCATCGGCAAGTGTTTGTCTTGCTTGTTGGTCAAGTTACTTTCCTCTTTGATGGATGGGTGATCATCTTGGACTTGTCTTGTAGCCTCATTGATTTCATCGGCTCTCAAGATAGAATTTCATGGTGGAATCGGGGAGTGTCACTCAAGGGATGCTAAGGAAGAAGATACAAAATTCATTAGACATTCAAGGCCATACAACAAGTTAGCATTGAAGTAAGAAAGTTGTACAACAAATAGCATATGTTTGGTGTTCCATCTCCATGTTCCATCAAGGCACTTGTTCTAAGACAAGGCTCTAAATGAGTCACATATGAATCATATGGAGAATTATAACAAGAGATTGCCAAGAATGAAAGTAACCCATCGGGGATGAAAAGACTCAACATTTGCAAGATTAAGAGTTAGCATTCACCCAAGAGTTAGAAGTTAGCAAGATTAGTTGTTAGCTAGTCATGTTAGAAGAAGTTAGCTATCCATTATAATAAAGAGAAAACTACAAGACATCATGCTATGAAAGTAAGCTTGAATGAAATAAAGCAAGTAATGAAAAGCGCTAGAAATTGCAAAAGAAGAGAAAGTAGATTGGATTAATCCTTACTTTGCTTCAAGTTGTCACCCCTTGATTACAAGCTTTCACTCTCTCACTATCTCTCTCTTGCAGAATTTCTAGGAGGAAGAAGAAGACTAAGAGCAATAAAACCTAGAGAAAAACTAAAAATTACAAGCTCTTTCCTCTATTCTCTCCTCTCTTTTTTGCACTGGCCCTGATGGTCTATTTATAGGCCTCAGGAGAAGAAGGCTCCAGAATCAGACAGCTGGGGATCAATCGCTGGCTCAACGGCCAGATAACTGCCGCGGATCCGCGGCCAGAGCCGCGTTTCCGCGGCAGAATCTTGGCCGTTGCGCCAACGATTTCTGTTGCGAGTTTGTTGCAGGTTGTTGGCCACGTGGATCTTCTAGAATGCTGACTGGATGCGTGGGTGATTCCAGATCCTGGGCTCAACTCTTGGGCTTCTTTTTAGGCTTTGAATTAATCCCCTTTTATTCTTGATAATTGCATGGATTTGTGGGCCTCTCTCCATTAAAATATGGACCTGCAAAAATAGAGAGAAAAAGAGTAAAAAAACAGATTTTTATTGATATTATGCATAGTATAGAGGTGGAAGATGATGCAAAAATGAACTATAATCAGCCCACGAAACTTCCCCTGCACACTCTGATATCTATAAGAAACTCGGGATGGAGAAGTATGGTATGAACTAATCCTAACGGATGGGAAGGAAGACGATGCAAGGAAAGCGAGAAGGAAATCGGATGTTCTGGTTGACAACTGGAAGGAAGGAAGGAATATAAACGAGTCAAGAAATGAATTGTCAAGGTCATGGTATTCTTGTACTCATTGCTGGAATCCCCAAATTCAGATACAAACAAGTTTGAATCTGGATCTGACTGTACTGTGAGTACGAGCCCGAGCATTGACCCAGGTGGTTACCCACACCAGGTATGAACCTAGGCTCTGATACCACTCTGTAACGCCCCGTTCCCAAGGATACGGAGACGTTATGGCGACGTACATACAATAGGTGAAAACACACTCACGCGTACGTTAAGCCTCAGTACAGGACATAGCCTCCATATAAACAAGAATAGAGAAACCATACATGCATGTGTAACAGTGATATGCCAAGAATCCATCTAAAGATGATCATAGTATATGAAATGACGGTGTTCTGTGAAGTGGTGCACATGAATACGGTGTGACGTGTCATAGCATCTGTGCAACGGTAATACCTGTACATGTGATAACAGGGTCCCGGGTGACAGGATATGTAAGTCATGGTGAATATGCAGGAGATAATAGTGTCCCGTCTCAAGTTAATCTCGTTAACTAACCAATCATCCAGATATTCCTATACATGGTATACGAACTCAGATAATCTCTATCTCTATGTTGTAATTACAGGGATGTCCCCACAATGACATTTGTAGGAAACAATAATTATAAAGATTAGGACATTTATAATACACAATAATTTTAATGATATTACCGATAATGAAGCAAGCATCACTTTTACTAAATATGATAAAAAATAATTTATAAAAGGAAAACGCTCACGAACTGGTCATGGAAGGGTAACTCTCTTTCTCACGATCGCAACGGATCCAGAATCGTCCAAATCAGAGTCCGGATGCTCCAGATATCGTTCGGAAACCAAACCAATAGAAAAAGGTTAGATATGTAATAGCTAAAAATATCCAGGGGGCTGTTTGTAATTTTTTTGGCCCCAAAGTAATTTAGAATCTTACAGAGGCTGAAAGGCAATTTTACCTTATTGGGTCGGGTTTGGGTGCAAGCGGTCGGGTTTGGGTTAAACCCAAAACCCAAACCCATTTGGGTTTCCTTTTCCAAGCATATGGCAGCGGCGGCAGCAGCTGCTGCTGCCCGCGGCTGCTGCGGCTGGCGCGGCCACCTTCCCGCCCAGCCGCGTGGTGGCGCGGCCACCTCCACGGCGCCGGCGCCGCTCCGGCGGTGCTCCAGCGCCGCTCCGGCCATGCAGCGATAGCGAGAGAGGGAGAGAAGAAGTGGTAGATATGGAGATGGGGGGCTGGCGGTGGTCCAGGCCGGCGCCGCCTTGCCGGCGGTCGCCCAGGCCGGCGACGGCCCTCAGGTTGCCGGCGGCAGTCCGGGGGCCATGAACAGAGAGAAAGAGGGCGAGAGAGAGTGTGAGGGAGAAAGAATTAGAGAGAGGGAGAGAGGTAGAGGGAGAGGCTGTAAGGGGAGAGAGGGAGATTTGAGAGAGATAGAGAGACATGAGAGAAGAGAGAGAGGAGATAGAGAGATTGGGTGGTAGAGAGAGGAGGGGAGAGATTTTTAAATAAGAGAGGGAGAAGAGGCGGTGGCAATGGCGGTGGGGGATGATTCCAGAGAAAGGGAGAAGAAAAGGGAAAAAGAAAGGAAAGAAAAAGATTAAAAAAAAATTATATTATATTATTATGATATTGGCCCAATATTCGACCAGCTCCGAACGGTGCCCACAAATTATAAAAAATAGAGAATATTATCCTGAGGCGTAATATGAAAATGGTTTAAAGAAATTCTATCTGGTTTGCAAATTAAAAATTCTGGAAGATGTCCCAGTACCAGTACGGGGCGACACCGGTTTGGCCGAATTTTCGATAAATTTAGAAAAATTCTCAAAAATACCCTAACGTAGATAATACGATTCTAAGACACAAAGTGAAAGCGGATTCTCAAATATAACTCCGTTTGTGAATTAAAAATCAGAGATCCGCTTATCGGTATTGGTCGATACCGACTACGGAGATTTTCCAATATAATCCAGAAAAATTTCAGAAAATTCTGAAAAATCTAACATATTAGAAAATGATATTTGAAACTGAAATCAGCTCAATCAGACTACCAGGAGGTCAAGTCAATTTTATACGTCGTATCGAGTACTGATACTGTGATACGTACATCAGGGATCAGGGGGTTACACATAACATACGCTATTGAAAGCGAGCCTCAAACATTTAAAGAGGTTATGTCAACCCCAGAAGAACAAATGTGAAAAGAAACTATAAATAGCGAAATAGATTCCATACTAAGTAATCATACTTGGGAATTGACAAACTTGCCTCTTGGCAGTAAACCAATTGGGTGTAAGTGGATTTTCAAAAGAAAATTAAAACCCGATGGATTATCGATAAGTACAAGGTTAGATTAGTAGTCAAGGGTTATCGACAAAAAGAAGGACTTGACTACTTCGATACTTATTCACCAGTAACAAGAATAACATCCATTCGGATGTTGATTACAATTGCAGTATTACATAACTAAGATATCTATCAAATGGATGTAAAGACTGCATTCTTAAAGGTGAATTAAATGAAGAAATATATATGGAGAAACCTGAAGGATTTATAGTCAAGGGCAAGAACACAAAGTGTGTAAATTGGTAAAATCCTTATACGGTCTAAAGCAGGCTCCAAAACAGTGGCATGAGAAATTTGATAGTGTCATGATCAAAGATGGATTCACTATCAATGAATGCGATAAGTGTGTTTACACGAAAACAGTTAGAAATGCATGTATCATTATTTGTTTTTATGTAGACGACATGTTGATACTTGGGACTAATATTGAAATTATTAAGTCCACTAAAAGAATGTTATCCAACAGTTTTGACATAAAGGATCTGGGAGTTGCTGATGTAATTTTAGGAATTAAAATCACCAGAACACCAGATGGAATCAGTCTATCTCAATCTCACTGCGTGAATAAGATGATAGAAAGATTCAAGGATCATGGGATAAAGGAGAATACAAATCCTTTTCTCCCACACGTCCACGTTCATAAGAATACAGTAACTGAAATACGCCAGTTGGAGTATTCTCAGATTATCGGAAGTCTAATGTATTTGATGAATTGCATTAGACCCGATATTGCTTACGTTGTAAGCAAGTTAAGCAGATACACTGGCAATCCTAGTGATCAACATTGGACTGCTCTACTACGAGTATTGGGTTACGTATCACATACCAAGGAATATGCCTTAAGATATGGACAGTATCCACCTGTACTTGAAGGATACAGTGATGCTAATTGGATTGCAGATTCTAAGGAATCAAATCAACTAGCGGATACGTATTTACTCTAAGAGGAGCAACGGTATCCTGAAAATCTTCTAAGCAAACATGTATTGCCCGTTCCACTATGGAATCGGAATTCATAGCCTTAGATAAGGTCGGAGAAGAAACAGAATGGCTTCGACAATTCCTGGAAGATATACCATTATGGCAAAAGCCAGTGCCCGCTATATATATACACTGCGATAATCAAGCAGCTATATCTAGGGCACAAAATGTTATATACAACGGTAAGTCTAGACATATTCGTCGTAGACATAATACTGTGAAGCAGTTGCTCTCAAATGGAATTATCTCTATTGACTTTGTCTCGTCAAAAGGTAATTTAGCGGATCCGCTTACTAAAGGTTTAAATGGAGAGCGTATAAACTGCGCATCGAGGGGAATGGGTCTAAAAGCCTAACCTTACCGAGTCAGCTTAATAGAAACCTCACTTGTAACAGCCTATTTTATTAATTGTTATTTATTAATTATTATTTCCCATAATTTTAAGCATCGATTATTAATGGAATTTTATAATTCATTATTCTTAAATTAATACCAATGATAATGAAGTTGACCAAAGAATTTACATTTTATATATGAGTTTTTATTTTATTTTATTTGGATTTATAGCATAAATTAGAATATATATAAAATATATATATATGTATATTATGCCAAAATAATTATTATATAAGAGTATTTGAGGGTATATCTTAAATATGGCAATTTTGGTATACATTAATGTATTCCCAATTATACATACCTAATTAATTATTAGGTATTTGTATTTTTAAAATTCTTTATTAAAACTTAAGTGAGTGGAGGAGTTAGGTAAGCATGAGGGGGGTGAGGTGTAAGGCTAGGATCAATTTGATCCTAGCCTTGGCCAAGTGGCAAGAATGAGAAAGGGTTTAGCTTTGTAATAAGTTGGATTTTGGGGGTATTTTTGCAAAAGAAACACCCCCTTACGTTCAGATCAGAGAAGAAATTCTCTTCCCTGAAAACTTAACCTCTTCTTCTCTGTAAACTGAATATCTTCATCTCAAAATACCCTAATCTCTCCTCTCTCAAATCTCTCACTACCCAACTCTCTCTCTCTCTTTTTCACCCTCCCAGCCGAAGCCAGGAGGGCGGCCGGCCGCGCGCCACCACCAGCCGCGCACGGCCGCGCGGGGAGGCGGCGCAGCCGCGCGGGAGGGCGGCGCAGCCGCGCGGGAGCCGGCGCCAGGCCGCGCACGGCCTGGTGGGGGGGGAGGGGGTACCCGATTTGGCCAACAATCGTGTAGAAATTCAGATTTTGGAATCGTTTTTCATAAGGTACAAATCAACCCTAATTCTGAAATTTTGGTTCCAATTTCTCTTTTATTTCAGAGGTTGATAGTTGGGCATAGATCCAATAGAAATCAACTAGTTATTTCTATGATGATTGTTGCATAAACTAAGAATTTTGCCTTGTCTTGTTACTAGGGCTTGAGTGGGAGAATTGATCAAAATCGTTAGTGGGAATCCACATATCTTGGTGAGTAAATTTACATACTCACTCTATATGCTAAATTCACGAATTTAATTCATGCAAGTATTATATGTGACTAAGAGGGATTTTAGGGAGAGTACAATAGATGAGTGTAGAGTATCATGTAAATTAATTTACATGGAATTGGTGCCAAAAATTAAATTTTTATTAGGAAGTAGTTGTATAAATTATTGTGTTATGTGTTCATAATAATTTGATTTAAGTTAAGTAGTATAAGTAAAGCGAGTGGTGATGGGTGTGTATTAGAATGTAAGGGTACCTTAGTAGTTGTGTTGCAAGGTATGTATGTGAAATGCTTTAGTCATTAATTATAATACCTTGGCAATCCCGCATGAATTACTTTATACTACTTATTATAGTAATACACATATATAGCATGATTAAATATATTGACAACATGTGAACATATTGATTTGGTGATTTTGTCATAACATGTTAGTTATGTAACCTCGCCATAGCATATTTTTGTCATACAATGTATGTGTGAGTTGCTTGTAGAATTTATATGTTGTTATAATCGAATATCTATATATGTCTTATAAGAGGAGGAAGGGGCCGGGCGGGAGCCGGTAGGAGGGGGGAAGACGGTGAATAACGTATTTTTGTTTGTTGCAAATATAGGAGGAAGGGGCCGGGCGGGAGCCGGTAGTAGGAAGAAGACGGGGTGCATGGGAATCACACTTTAATATCATATGAACATGTAGGCTTCTTTCTTATACTACATAAATGAGTCATTATTGTACTCCAAGGAGGAAGGGGCCGGGCGGGAGCCGGTAGGTGGAAGAAGACGGGGTTTGGAAAATGATACCCTATAATTAGGGTGATATGTGATTGTGATAGAGTAAGTAACAAGATATTATGTTATCAATAATTGCTTGGAATATAAAAATTGTTAGTCAAGGTTTGGGCAAGGTAAGAATGCTTGTCTAGATATTTTCTTAAGAAGGATCAAGTATTAATCTTGTTTTGGTACACTAGGAGAAGGAACTTTTATTCTTAATGAAAGCCTTACAACTAAGACTCTTAAATATTCAATTGAATCGGGTGGCATTTCCATTCATGCATGGTTTCTTTGGACTTCACAAAGTATGTTGTGGAAATATATCATGTTGTTATCCTTTATAGAATGTTTATGTAATTTACTCGCTGAGCCGTCGGGCTCATTCCTTTCAATTCCTTTCTTTTCAGGTCTGGACAAAGGTAAAAGCATAATGTAACATGGAGTAGTCATGAGTAGAATGACATATGTTTCATAAAATCCTATTTTGTTCGCTATGTGTATGTAACCAAGCTACATGTAAACAATACCTAATTGAATGTGCTTTAGTGCTACCATATTATGTAAATTTTTGTAATAGACTTAATTAGAACTTGTGTACTTGGGAAAGTTGGTGGAGTGAGGTATGGTGATCATATTGGTAGAATTGTGTGAATTATGGATGCCTTGATGGTTATGCAAGATATATGCACGGCATAAGTATATTTTGGAGATATGCTTTATTTTTGTGATAAGTAGGTCATGTGACCGAAATGCTTTGTGGATATAAGTAGGCCTTGGAGCCGAAATTGGATATGTTGTTTGTGGCAAAAGTAAAGATATTAGAGGAAGTGCTGCCGAAATTTTTTAGATATTGGGAATAAATACATATTATGGAGCTAATCTTGCTTATTAGAATTTGGGACCGTTACAGTTGGTATCAGAGCATGATTTAGGCAAGGTTAGCCTAGATAGATGTAGTATGTAAGACTGACTATGAAGTCATGTATATGTGTACTAGAGTAAATTAGAGGTGGGGTATGAGGATGATGGTATAGTTTTAGAGTATTTGGCCCTGAAATGTAGGATATTTAACTGTTCTCCACATTTGAACGTGGGTACCCGCATACCTTAGTTCAAATGGATCTTGCAAGGGGTGCGGGCCCTTCTGTAAGAAATTCCAGTGTTATGGGACATCGGAAAGGGAGAGCAATCAAAATACCACATAAGTCGGGGTCAAAACCTATTAGTAGGACAATTGTGCATAAGAAAGAATTATGAAAGATCGGCATGGTTATATAAGTGACGATTTTCTATCATGTCTTGATTCTATATTCATGCAAACTATTGTTTTGGGGAGAATTGGAAGGCACATCGGCTAATATAAATGTCTTACTTCTACAGATGGGAGATTCTGAGATGTCTGGATCATCGTCTGACGGTACGAAATTGGAAAGTTTAAGTTGGATCGCGGACCCAATGGACTGGGATTTTGAATCTGACGAAACCGATCCAAATGTCATTCTTAAAGGTTCCCCAGCCAATTTAGAGGCAGAAGCCCGCATGGGGCAAGATGAGGCAGATGACAGTAATGAGGCAGAAAGTGCCATTAGAGACATACCAGTAACTGAGAACTTGGGAGTCCTACCTGATGAGGAGATGAACCCTGACGGAAGGATTTTCGTTGGAGGTATTTGGTGAAATTCTTGCTGGGTGGCAGATATGGACCTGTACGATGATAACGAGAATTGGGGATGTGATTTTGATACTGTACTGGAGGAAGTAGAAGAAGAACCAATGGAAGAAGAACCAGTAGAAGAAGAACCAGTAGAAGAAGAACCAGAAGAAGAGGACCCAGAAGAGGAACCTATGAGGGAAGATCGGGAGGAGAGCTCTTCGGGATCTAACATCACCCCTTGAAGGGAGTTTAGTGGGGTGGCAATTTTTTTTGTTTTTGCCGTTTTTGTTTTTGAAGAAAGGAATGTTGATTCCCATAAGTATATATATATATATATATATTTTTTTTGTAAAGATAGTGGTCGTCAGTAGTTTCATGTATGAACTTGTATCCCTTTTTGACTGCATTGGCATGTTTTGAATGAATGCAGCCATACTAATGTATATGTTGCTATGAAAACGCTTTATGCATAAATGAAATCAGTGTTTTGTTTGTGAACTATTCTATTTATTATCATTGAGTTACCATTGATTATGTGCAACTATTCTTCTAGGTATTAGATGGATTTGAATTTTTCTCCATCCGATGCCAACTCGGAGGGCAACGCCCCTTTGCACAGCGCAATTGGGAGCGTCCATCCCCCGGCAAGTCAAGAAATTCTGAGTAGGCAATCTAATGCTAATCGGGGAGTGCCGGACAGAATCCCAGATTGGCTGTTGCAGTTGGCAAGTGTAAACAACCCCCGTAGAGCTCTTGAACAATTTCAAAAGCTCAACCCACCAGCCTTCAGAGGAGGAGTTGACCCTATTCAAGCTGAAGAATGGCTCCGACAAATTGAAAAGATACTGGATGTAATGGAATGTACTGAAACCCAGCGAGTATCTTTCGCTTCTTTCATGTTCCAAGGAGAGGCCGAGCGCTGGTGGGAGATGGTAAAGGGAGGGGCTAAGAACTTGGGAAGGGAGATCTCTTGGAACTTCTTAGTAGCAAAGTTCAATGAAAAGTACATCCCTGGAGTAGTGAAGGACCGACTTGCGATGGAGTTCCAAGAGCTGAAACAGGAGCAATGGACAGTGAGTCAATATGAAACTAAATTCACTCAGCTGTCTAGGTATGCTGAGAAATTGGTGTCCGAGGAGGAAGATAGGACGAAGAGGTTCGTTAGGGGCTTGAGGCCAGAAATCAGGAGCAAGCTGATCCCTTTCCAACTGCAAGTTTATAGTCAAGCTGTGGAAAAAGCAATGGAAGTCGAAAGGGACATGCAGGAGAATCAGGAGACAAGGGTCAGGGAGCTGCCCTACATGAAGCGCCCCCGGTACAATAATGCTCCGAGCTTTGGAACCCAGTCCCTGAGGCCCGACAGAGGTACTGGATTTTCCTTTGTGCCGGCCTAAGGAAACAGAGGGAACTCAGGGCCCAAGAAGAGGGGATTTTCCCACGCAGACTCCAACTTTGCAGGAAGTCAATGGTGTCCCAGATGCCATAAAAATCACACCGGCAGTTGCTCTGTTGGTAAGCAATGTTTTGCTTGTGGTAAAATGGGTCATATGAGGAGAGAATGCCCAACCCTGCATGGATATCCAGGAGCGAGTAGGGGAACAGGGAGACCAGCCATGGGTGTTGCCCCAACAGTAGGAGGACAAGCTACCGCCTTTCGACAACCTGTCAACAGGACTCGCTCAGCCACGACACAAGCATCTGTACAGCAACCAAAAGTTCAAGGAAGGATGAATGCAATCACTCAGCAGGAGGCTCGAGCATCCAATGCCGTGGTGGAAGGTACCGTCTGTGTATCCGATAATGTTGCTCGAGTACTATTTGATCCCGGTGCTACACACTCTTTTATTTCTTCCTCTTTTGCTGCAACTATTAACATGGAATCTGAACCTTTGAGCTATCAGCTAGTGGTATCACCCCTGTAGGCGCTAGAGTGACCACTAGCGAGTATTATAAGGGATGTAAAATCATCATAGGTGAGATGAAGACACAGGCAGACCTGATTAAGCTAGGAGAAATGGAGTTTGACATCATCCTAGGAATGGATTGGTTGTCAACATATCGTGTTCATGTAGACTGTTATCAGAAGAAGATAATTTTTAAGTTAGAGGGAACTCCCGAAAGAGTTTATGAAGGGATGAAGAATAAAATCAGCACTCCAGTCATTTCTGCTTTAAAGGCCACTAAATTATTGAGGCAAGGGTGTCAAGGGTTTTTGGCAACCCTTATTGGTGAAGAAGATATGAAGATTAAGATTGAAAACATAGAAGTTGCAAGAGACTATCCTGATGTCTTTCCGGAGGATCTACCCGGCTTACCCCCAGAGAATTTTCCATTAATCTTCTACAAACACACTCAATAGAGTTGGAGCTGAATGTTCCTAAGGGATCCGTTTCGAATTGTATTCGAAGATTGAATAGACCCTTATGGCCTTTGTAGAGTCTGAGGTTGGGGTCGAGTTGAGAGTTAAAAATTTGAAGCTCAGGTTGTAGTCGTGATATGAACATAGAGGAGTGCCAAAGTATTTTCTCGTTAACATGTTGCTACAAATTTCGAGATGAAACTTTTCTTCTAGGTAAATATTGTCACTCCTCTAATTGATGTTGTGGTATCGAGGAAAGTTTCATGATATAAGTTAAAATATGAAGTGAGAGGTGACTTAAAGAAGGACTTGTGATAAATCATGTAGTGATCAAATTATGCATACTCTTATAAATAATTCTTGTGACCACAAATCTAAATACTTTAGTTCATGACTTACTTATAATTCAAGTTAGATGAAGAAATAATAGGAAAAGTGAAGAATTTGTTAATAGAGCACCTTTGGAATAGTAACGCAAATCTGTTAAAATCTGTCCAGATTTGAGACCTGAAACATGGGGTTTCTTTCGTAAGGATATTTAATGAGAAATAGGTCATGTGATATACCGTTGGAAAGCTAATCAGTCTACTTTCCAACCGCGCTTACGGTGTCTTAATCAAATGTCTGAGCTGGAAATTATCACTGGAACATGATAACTTGTTGAAAGTGCAAAGTTGCAGAATTTTTAGATGTCTAAGAAATTTTCAGAAATGAATGAATTGAAGGACCAGTTGCAAGAGTTGCTAAGCCTCGGTTTTATTCGGCCGAGTGTATCACCTTGGGTGCTCCGGTATTATTTGTTAAGAAGAAGGATGGGAGCATGAGGCTGTGTATAGATTATCGAGAGCTGAACAAGGTCACTATCAAGAATCGATATCCATTGCCGAGGATTGATGACCTATTTGATCAACTTCAGGGTGCCAGTATATTTTCCAAGATAGATCTAAGATCAGGATACCATCAATTAAAGATCAAGCCGGAAGATGTTTCTAAGACTGCTTTTCGAACCAGATATGGCCATTATGAATTTTTAGTAATGCCATTTGGTTTGACTAATGCTCCAGCAGCATTCATGGATCTGATGAATAGAATTTTCCAGCCATACCTAGATCAATTTGTCGTGGTGTTCCTTGATGACATACTGATCTATTCAAAGAGCAAAGAGGATCATGAAAACACTTGAGGATAGTATTACAGTTATTGAGAGAAAAGCAACTCTATGCAAAGCTTAAGAAGTGTGAGTTCTGGCTGAATGAAGTTGGGTTCTTGGGTCACATCATAAATGAAGAAGGAATATCAGTGGACCCCGCAAAGATCGAGGCGATAAAGGGATGGCCTCAACCTACCAATGTCACTGAGGTGCGAAGCTTCCTAGGATTGGCTGGGTATTACCGGAAGTTTGTAGAAGGATTTTCTAAGATAGCTGCACCCTTATCCCAGTTAACTAAGAAAGGCCTCAAATTCTGTAACGCCCCGATCCCAATGATACGGGAACGTTACTGCAACGCATATACGTAGGTCAGATGGTGCCCCCACGTATATACGCTAGGCATTAAGTACAACAAGTATCAGAGTACAACACACAGCGTGGTATATTCATATGCCAACTTACAAAAGATAAATACAAAGCTATACAAGTTATGATAAGCAAAATCACTTTACAAGTGTCCCTTATCACAACCCAAGTCCAAAAGGAATCCTATATAACCAAAAATACAAAATGCTCACGAAATGGATGGAGATCCCGTGAACCAAAAAGGAAGAGTCTGGCACGAGGACCGGAGCTAATCTGCCTGCTCACTAAAGAAAGCCTGATCTTCGGTGGATGGCTCCACTTCGACCCAGGCCTCGGAATCTGAATATGCAAATCCAAAGGGTCAAGACATATAATAACAAATAAAAGATAGTCAAGTGACATAAGGATCATGAATAAAGGTAATGAAGTTACAATAAATAGCAATGAATAACAAGCGATGTAAACTCAATAAGGTAAGATCATATGCAACAAATCTACAATTAACGTCTTATTATTATTACTTGTCTTACTGTGATATCTAGCTATGTGACCCAGCGTCCCAGAGCACATAGATCCATATCCTAGTGAAACAAGGTTGTTATTGGAAACAGCGGTTGTATCGACGAACTATGTTTACAGTGGGTCCCGTGCATACCCGGGACCACGGCCCAGGATTGTTCCGTTGCTTGAAGACGGAACCTGCCGCAAGGCTAAACAGGAGGGACTTATGTATGCCCTTGTCATGACAGTAAACAGGAAAGGGAGAAAGCACTCCCCTCGGTCCCCTGGAGTACCACAGGTAAGACCGGAACAGTAATTGTACAATATACCTAAAAGCCACTGTAAACACGAACACGTATCGATATCCGCATATTTCCCCCGACCCATATGTAAGTTGGTGCTTTTTATGTAAAAGTCAAGTGTATCATGCTTAGTTTTAAGAGATGGCATGACAAGTGGTGATATTATTGTTTAACATGTCATGGAACGAGTATATGCAATAATAAGTCATGAGGTAACAAGAGATACATCCATCCAGTAATAGGTCATGTTGTGCCAGTATTGAAGCATGAATAAGCAAGGTATAATACATATGTAACAAGTATAAGAACCAAATTCAGAACAGAAATTAACTATGACACACAGTCAGGATTAGTCGACTAGTAGTAAGGGTTAGTCGACTAATACTGGGATCCAGAGAGTTAGAATTCTGTTTCAGGGAAAGTTAGTCGACTAGGGTAGGAAGGTTAGTCGACTAATAGGGAGTTCTAGTCGACTAATGGACACTTAAGTCGACTAAGTCTGCTGATACAGAAAGTTGGGTTTTCTGGTCCAAGATGGATTAGTCGACTAGGTGAATTCAGGAGTCGACTAATATGGGTTTCCAGAGAGTTTGTTAGTCGACTAATATTTGGGGCAAGTCGACTAATACTGGGTTTTTCCAGAAAACTAAGTTTCAGCTAAGTGTTCTAGTCGACTAGGTCCTAAGTCAAGTCGACTAATACTGTGAAGAACAGTGAGCAGATCAGAATTTCTGGAAGTGTGTTTGATGGTTCAATTCGTGGTTTTTGGTGACCTAGGTGTACAAGAAGTGTAGATACAAGTATTCTAGGGCTAATACAAGTCTTGGTGAGTGAAATACTCACTTGGATAGGTTTAATTGGGACTTGATCCAAGGATGAGGATGATGGTTGAAGTTGAGGTCCTTGAGGAAGCCCTAGATGAAGCCCTTGAGGAAGTCCTTGAAGCCTTGAGGTGGAGATGAAGAGATTGGGTTCTTGGAGCTAGGGTTTTTGCTAGAGGGAGAAGGAGATTGTGGAGCTTCTTTTCTCTTGTTGAAGTGAAAGAGAGAAAAAGAGTGATTTGCAAATGAATAGGAATTTATAGTTTGGGATTTTTGTAAAGGGGTTGGAAATTGGATAGAAGTGAGGGGTTTTCTTGCAAAAGGAGGGGTGAGGTGAGTGTCCTCTCCTTGGCCACTTGGCCGGCTGTGGGAGAGGGAGAGAGTGAGTGGGGTTAGGTGAAGTGGTGAGTGGGAAATGAGGTGGAAATGAAATGGAATTGGAATTTTGCAATAATTGAAAAAATGTCCGAAATTCAAGTATCTCGGATTGGTCTGAAAATTTTACCAAAATCAAGAAAAATATTTGAAGACTCATGGTGAAATTCGTTTGAAGAAATACTGTATAGATTTTTAATTAAAATCCCGGAATCAGTTATTTACCGACTCCGAAAGAATTTTCATAAAATTATAAAATTCTCAGAAAAAGTGTATAAGTAGGAAATATGATTCTAAGTAATAAAGTCTAAGGGACTTTCTAAAAATTCCTAACAGTTTGGAAGATAAAAATTCGGAAATCGGCCAGCGGTACTGGCCGACACCGGTTTCGGAGAAATTCATTTTAATTTTAGAAAATTCCAGAAAATCATATAAAATCTAAAATATTGGAAAATGATATTTGAATTGAAATTGGTCAAATACGGATGGTAAATCGGAAAATACGATCGAAAGACTGAATACGTAACTAAGTACGTATTCCGGGAGAGGGGTATTACAATCTACCCACCTTACAAAAATTTCGTCCTCGAAATTTCATAAGGTGAAAGATAACAGGAAAAGCAACAGATAGATATGGATACAAGGAAAGATAACGGTAAAGAAGAGTAGAAGAAAAGAGTCTTACCCAATCAAGATGTGAAAAGTTGAGGATAACGCTCCCGGATAACGTCCTCACGCTCCCAAGTGGCCTCTCCTGGCGCATGCCTGTTCCATGACACCAATACCAATGGAATAGCTCTGTTCTTCAGTGTCTTGACACTCCTATCCAGAATGGCCAACGGCTGTTCTTGGTATGATAAATCCGGTTGTAGCTCCAGCTCGGAATGATCCAGAATATGGCTGTCATCCCTGACATACTCCCTCAACTGAGACACGTGGAAGACATTATGCACCCCGTCCAAAGATGGCGGTAATGCCAATCTATAGGACACATCTCCCACACGATCCAGGATCTCGAATGGGCCAATATACCTTGGACTTAGCTTCCCACGAGCACCGAACCGGATCACCCCCTTGGTAGGTGATATCCTCAAGAATACATGATCTCCAACCTGGAACTCCAATGGCCTTCTCCGAGTGTCTGCCCAACTCTTCTGCCTACTCTGAGCTGCTCTGAGATGATTTCTGATAACCCTGACTTTCTCTGTAGTCTGCATCAAAATCTCTGGTCCCAAAAGACTCCTCTCACCGACTCCATCCCAACAAATCGGTGATCGGCACTTCCTACCATACAATGCCTCAAAGGGTGCCATCTTAATACTTGCCTGGTAGCTGTTGTTATATGAAAACTCGGCCAAGTGAAGATGGTCTTCCCAAGATCCCCCAAAGTCAATCATGCAAGCCCTCAACATATCTTCAAGGATCTGGATAGTCCTCTCAGATTGTCCGTCTGTCTGAGGATGATAAGAAGTACTGAATTTCAGACGAGTTCCCAGACTTTCTTGGAGACTCTCCCAGAAATGAGATCTGAATCTGGTGTCTCTATCTGACACAATACTAACTGGAACTCCATGCAGACGAACCACCTCCTTCATATACTTATCTGCCAGAACCTCTGTCGACTGGCCTACCCTGAATGGTATGAAGTGAGCTGACTTGGTGAGGCGATCAACTATAACCCACACAGCATTATTACCCCTGGGACTCCGAGGTAATGCCGTCACAAAATCCATGGTGATATGCTCCCACTTCCATTCGGGTATCGGCAAAGGTTGAAGAAGTCCAGCTGGTCTCTGATGCTCGATCTTTATCTGCTGGCAAACCAAGCACTTGGCAACAAACTGGGCTATCTCCCTCTTCATAGCATTCCACCAAAAGTGCTTCTTCAGGTCCTGGTACATCTTGTTTCCCCCAGGGTGTATAGAATAAGCTGAACTGTGTGCTTCCTCCAAAATCTTCTGTCTGACTTCCCCTTGGGGAACACAAAGTCTACCTCCAAAATACAATGCACCATCTGGATGAATGCAGATATCCGTCCTCAATCCAGCCTCCACCTGAGCTCTGAATGTCTGCAATCTGGGGTCCTCCTTCTGAGCTTCCTTGATCTCCTCTATCAATGATGACTGGATCTGTAAAGCCATGAACTGCCCGGCCTTATCACCTCCTTGCACTAACATCAAATCCAATCTGATGAATTCCTGAATCAACTCCCTCTGCTGCGTGAGGTGGACTAGCACTCTGTTCTCTGGCATCCTGCTCAGTGCATCAGGAACGGTATTGACTTTGCCTGGATGATACTGCAAGTCAATATCATAGTCCGCCATAAGCTCCAACCACCTCCTCTGCCTCATATTCAACTCCTTCTGTGAGAAAATATACTTGAGGCTCTTGTGATCTGTGTATATCAACACTTTGTCTCCCAGAAGGTAGTGTCTCCAGATCTTCAAAGCAAATATCACAGCTGCCAACTCCAAGTCATGAGTTGGGTAATTCCTCTCATGAGGCTTCAACTGCCTAGATGCATATGCTATAACATGGTCATGTTGCATAAGCACACACCCCAGGCCTTTACCTGATGCATCACAGAAAATGACCATCCCTCCTCTTCCTGAAGGAGTCCTCAAGATTGGAGCTGTGATAAGCCTCTGCTTCAACTGCTCAAATGCTGCATCACAATCTTCTGTCCATATGTATCTCTCCCCTTTTCTGGTGAGCCTGGTCAACGGAGCTGCAAGTCTAGAGAAATCCTGGACAAAGCGCCTGTAATATCCGGCTAGTCCAAGAAAGCTCTTTATCTCAGTCACCGTCTTCGGAACTGGCCAATGCTTCACTGCCTGGACTTTACTAGGATCAACTGAAATTCCTTCTGCTGAAACTATGTGTCCAAGGAAAGCTATGCTATCCAACCAGAATTCACACTTGCTCCTCTTGGCAAGAAGCTGCTCCTGCTGAAGAGTCTGCAACACCATCCTCAAGTGCTCTGCATGCTCCTTCTCATTCCTTGAATAGATCAGGATGTCATCTATGAATACAACTACAAACTGATCTAGGTAGGGCGAGAACACTCGGTTCATCAAATCCATGAAAACCGCAGGGGCATTGGTGACTCCGAAAGGCATAACTAGAAATTCATAGTGGCCATAACGGGTCCTGAATGCCGTCTTCGGAACATCCGCCTTCTTCACCCTTAGCTGATGGTAACCCGACTGCAAATCTAACTTAGAAAATACACGGGCTCCATGGAGCTGATCAAACAAGTCATCAATCCGGGGCAAGGGATACTTGTTCTTGATGGTGACCTTGTTCAACTCCCTATAATCAATACAAAGCCTCTTACCACCATCCTTCTTATTCGCCAAGAGCACTGGAGCTCCCCATGGTGAAGTGCTTGGCCGAATCAATCCCTTGTCCGAGTACTCCTGCAGTTGCTTCTTCAAGATCTCCAACTCTGCCGGTGCCATCCTGTACGGAGCCTTGGATATAGGAGCTGCTCCTGGAATTGTATCAATGGAGAACTCAATTATCCTCTCCGGTGGAAGCCCTGAGACCTCAGCGAAGACTCCTGGAAATTCATCCCACACTGGCACTCCCTTCTGAACCTCCGAAGTGGTCATCTGAATCTTCTTCTTAGCAGGCTTCACCTCTCCACTAAACTGGAACTCCGGCTGATGAGGGATTCTGAAATTGATCCTCCTCCCTCTACAGTCGATCACTGCATAGTACTGACTGAGCCAGGTCATGCCTAAGATTACGTCGTACCCCTTGGTGTCTAGTACGAGCATGTCTATGGCCAAGATCTTCCCACAAAGTTCCACTGGACAGTCAGCACAAACTCTAGAAGATACAACTACCCCATTCCCTGTACTTATCTCCCATTTGCGGTCTAAAGCCTTAACAGGTATAGAATGTAAAGCCACAAAATGATCGGAGATATAACAGTGGGATGCACCTGAATCGAAGAGAGCGAGAACAGGTATTGAATGAACTCTGATGTTACCTGAAATCACTTCCTCAGAAGCCTCAGCCTCCTCTGCTGTCAGGTTGTAGGCCTGACCTCTGCCACGCCCTGCTGCTGTCCGGGCTCCTCTCTGCACTGGGCGAGCAACATGCGGTGGAGGAAGGGGAAGAGCTCTCCTCACCACTGGTCCCTGGTGCCTCTGCCCAACTGGCCCTGGTAGTGCCCTCTGTCCATTCAGCCCTTGAGGTGCCGGCAAGGTTTGATTAGCAAACCCCATTCTCCTGTGAGGACAGGTCTCTACGGCATGGTCTCGTGCTCCACACACCAAACACAATCCATTTGCCCTCCGGCAATCCTGCTGAGAGTGTCCTGGTTTCTGGCAAAAGTTGCAGATAAGACCTGGTCGAGCCATCTGGTAAGGAACTGCTCTGAATGGTTGCCTGGCCTGAACCTTCGCTGCCCTGGACGGTCCTCCTCTACCCACCGGTACAAACGGCCTCTTCATGGCCTGGTCCTTCCTCTGATCTCCTTGCTTCTTCTCAAACCCACGCTCCACCTCTCGAGCGCTGGTGAGAACTTCTGCATAGGTCTTCAGATGATGGGGCATTAGAAACATCTGAATGTCCATTTGCAGACCTTGCTGGAACCGGCTTGCCCTCTTCTCCTCATCTGCTATCATGTACGGGGCGAAGCGACTCAACCTGAGAAATTCTGCAGCATACTCATCTACGGATCTATCCCCCTGTTGAAGCTTGATGAACTGCTCCTCCATGTCCTTCTGAGCAGTGGCGGGAAAGAACCTGCTATAAAAGCTCTTGGAGAACGTATTCCAAGAGATAGGTTTCTCCAAGCGAGCCTCCTCTGCAAGCCACCAAGTCCTGGCTATGTCCTTCAGCTGGATCTTTGCAACCTCCACTTGGTTCTCCTTAAGCACCCTGGCGGCGTTCAGCAGATCGGTGGTGTCTGTTAACCACTGTTCAGCCTCCAATGGCCTCTCGACTCCCGTGAATACGGCCGGCTGTAGCCGTCGGAAGTCTGAGATGCTCCCCGGCTTCTGCTCCTTCGGGGCTGCCAACTCCTGCCTGAGGAGCTCAGTCTGCTGATGCTGATTCTCCATCTGCTGTTGCTGGTTTCGCAGCATAGTCTGAATGATCCTCAGGATATCAGCACCCTCTCCTCCTACGGGTCCATTCGGTACTTGCCCGACATTGTTGCGACCCGAACGTCTCTCCATACCGAAAGGGATAAGATCTGGAATTGGAAACAAAGGGAAGGAGTTTAGGATACGAGGATCGAATCAAGGACGAAGTCAAGAAGGACTATATAACTTTGTACATTGTAGTTGGCGTTAGCAAATCACTAGAATTTGCCACTTGGTTGTACTTTTAGGTTTGAGAGCCTAGGCTCTGATACCAACCTGTAACGCCCCGATCCCAATGATACGGGAACGTTACTGCAACGCATATACGTAGGTCAGATGGTGCCCCCACGTATATACGCTAAGCATTAAGTACAACAAGTATCAGAGTACAACACACAGCGTGGTATATTCATATGCCAACTTACAAAAGATAAATACAAAGCTATACAAGTTATGATAAGCAAAATCACTTTACAAGTGTCCCTTATCACAACCCAAGTCCAAAAGGAATCCTATATAACCAAAAATACAAAATGCTCACGAAATGGATGGAGATCCCGTGAACCAAAAGGAAGAGTCTGGCACGAGGACCGGAGCTAATCTGCCTGCTCACTAAAGAAAGCCTGATCTTCGGTGGATGGCTCCACTTCGACCCAGGCCTCGGAATCTGAATATGCAAATCCAAAGGGTCAAGACATATAATAACAAATAAAAGATAGTCAAGTGACATAAGGATCATGAATAAAGGTAATGAAGTTACAATAAATAGCAATGAATAACAAGCGATGTAAACTCAATAATGTTGGCCCAAAGGCCCTTCACCCTAGTTTTGATGATGATCAACTCATGTAGTTATAGTTACTAATGATCTTGTGTTTAATTAGTGACAGATTCATGATCAAGATCTTAGTAGGTGCATAGCTCAACAAAGGATAAAAGAACAAGATTTGGAGCTTGCATGTGGTGATCCAAGGAAGTTTTTGGATCAAGCTTGGACCAAGTCAAGAAGATGAGAAGCCTTCAAGGGAAGACTTCAAGAAGTTGAAGACTTGTGTCTAGGTATAGAATTTGTATTTTTGTTTTAGTAAAATGTAAAGGATAGAATAGTGGTGGATTGCTCAAGTTATATCACACACACACACTCTTGATAGAACTCTTGATTTAATTGATTTCATAAAAGATTTCTTTTTAGAAAAGAATTTTTACTTAGAACAAAGATTTTCTTTGAGACAAAATATTTATCTTGGATTTTGGTATTTCAAGTTTGCATATCTTATAACCAAAACCATACTTAGTGCTTATTGTCAAAAACATAGATATTTCTTATTGATTGTGTAGTGGATCATATCCATACACACCATGCTTTTAAATGAACTCAAATATCTTGTTTTTGTATTTGATGAAGATTTAGAAAAACAAGTTTGGAAAAACATGTTTTGGAAAAATACATTTTAGTTATTGAGCTAATATTTCCAAGTTACAAAATAGACCAAAACATCTATAACATGTCTTGATTTTGTGCAAGCATGTTTGTTCTTTCAAGTATATTGGTAAAACTATTTTTGTAGAATTTCTATGTATTTTTAGGATTTTATAAAAGATTTTTAAATCCTGTTTTTCAGACCTGGAAACTGGCTGACAGGCTAAACCGGTCGACCGGTCCGGTCGACCGATGTGCACAGCCCTGTGCACGTTGTCAGCACAGTGGCCGGTCGACCGGGTCGGTCGACCGACCAAGAGAGCTTTGCTCTCTGGAAATATCAGTCGACCGGGCCGGTCGACCGACAGTTCATTCCAGGTTATCGGTCGACCGAGCCGGTCGACCGGTGGCTGCAACGGTCAGAAAAATGACCGTTGGCCGGTCGACCGGCGGTCGACCGACAGCACTGACAGGAGCCCAACGGCTCTATTTTCTGGCAGCCCTATAAAAGGGGTCTTGTCACTTGTTTTAGGGAGAAGATTTTGGAGACCTTTGAGCTAGTTTTTCCAACTGATTTCAGAAGTTCTCTCCACATATTTGAGTGCAAATATTTCCAATCAAAAGGGAGTTTTTATCAAGAGAGTGTTAAAGTGATTTCTTGTGTTTTCTACCAAAGCTTTCTTTCCTTGATTTCTCACACTACACTTGAGCATCCATAGATATATCTATCCTATAGGAGAGTTGTAGTGAGAGCTTTGTAAGGTGATCAAAGTGTTGTGATCACCAAAGATATTTTCTTTGTACCTTGAGGAAGCGGGCAAGTGTGCTCGTTGTGGTTGGAGTTCGGTTGTGAACTCTTGGTGGTTCGAGGTGCGGCCTCGGCAAGCTTAGGGGGCTTGCGTGTGTACGGGACTTGGGAGTCCGAGGGTTTGTAGGTGTACGGCACCGAGGAGAGATCCATTGGGATCTTGCATAGTGGAAACCCTTCGTGTGTCGAAGGCGGGGATGTAGAGCAAGTGTGCTCGAACCTCGAAACAAACCCTTTGTGTTTGCGATTGCTTACTCTTCCCTCTCTCTCTCTTTGTCTCTTTTATATCTTGCATTTACTTACATTGTGTTCATCTTATATATGCATGATATATACCCTTGTGCTTAATTGATATATAATTGCGTGGGATTGTTGTTAACACTAGTATTCAACCAAGAGAGCCAACGCGGCACCTCAACCCATTCAAGGGAATCTAGAGGAGCTTGTCCAGAGCCTCGCAAGGGGAATTCGGCAACACTCTTGAGTTATACATAAGTGTTTAATTAAAAGAAATTTTAATTTGGTCATCTTAGTTTTAATTCCGCATTATTTGTTCATAAGTGACCATTAGATTAGCCATCACCTATTCACCCCCCCTCTAGGTGATCTTACAATTGGTATCAGAGCTAGTGCTCTTGATATTGGGTCTAACAACCTAAGAGTTAAAGATCCTCTTTTAGGCTAATCACAATATTTGTACACACACACCTCACCATGGACTTCATGTCACCACCC
The DNA here is from genome assembly GCA_038442645.1 of Agave tequilana. Classification (NCBI taxonomy): domain Eukaryota; kingdom Viridiplantae; phylum Streptophyta; class Magnoliopsida; order Asparagales; family Asparagaceae; genus Agave; species Agave tequilana. The sequence continues at coordinate 29,581 of JAVJIF010022721.1, forward strand.
ACCTTTGACATTCTTAACATCCAAATTTGGAAGGTTAAGATGTCTTTGTTCCTCAAAGGACTTGGCCTTAGTGTATATCTTGCCACAACTAAGAAAGAATATTGCTTAAATGGTAAGAACATTGAGGCTAATGCAAAGGCCCTACATGCTTTAGTATTTAGCTTAGATGATGATTATTTGTCTAAGTTGACTAATCTTGACTCGGCTTTTGTAGTATGGAACACCCTCATCTCCCTTGGGGAAAATGAACAATACCTTGCGGGGAGTGATTCGGATGTTGGAAGCGACACCTCCAACAAGTGCTACATGGTCCAAGGGGATGACCCCCTTGAGGTAAATTCCGAATCCGATGATGAGGATGCTAGTATGTCATATGATGAGCTAAATTCTTTATGCCAATTATTGCTTGAAAGATATGACATAATTAAGAAGAAAACAAAAATTTGAAAAAGAACATTGCTAGCATGCATGTAGATCATGACTCATATAGAGATAACATTGCATGCTTAGAAAAGGATAATAAAGATTTGAAAAAGAAACTTGATTGCATGCATGTAGAAAATGATTCTTTTAAGAATAAACTTGCATGTTTAGAAAAGGAAAAAGAAGACTTGAAAATGAAAATGTTTCCTTGATTTCAAAATTAAATAATCTTTGTGAAGGAAACACTATTTTGAAGGATAAGATAGCTATGGTAGAAAAACAAAAAGAAAATATTTTTCAAGAAAATATCACTATGAAAAGAAAATTTGTTGAAAAGGAAAAAGACTTTGTTTCTAAAAAGAAAAAGAAAAATGATTCTTCATCTCATCATGCTTTTCATGCCACATCTAATGAGATTAAGAATATGAAAAATAAGATGAATAATTTGAGCTCTAATTTGAGCACATGTGCATTCAATCATTCTAAGTTGGAATCTTTGTTTCAAAAGAAACAAGTTCCCCATGCTCATGCACATACTCATCATGCTCATGCTTATGGTGCACATCACGATCACAATCACACTCATAAGCATCATACTAAGGTGTACATTTGTACACATTGTGGTCGCAAAGGCCATTTAGCAAAATATTGTTTTGATAAGAAACCATACTTATATTTTGCTAAATATAATAGATTTTGGGTTCCTTATAACAATGCTAACCCCAAAGGACCCAAGAAAACATGGGTACCAAAACCCCTACCTTTTGATTGTGATGTAGGTGAGGGCTCTCACAAGACGTGAGAGGATTGGTGCCTTGGTAGCCAATGCAATGGACATGATGGACAAACATTGGGATGCATTGCTATCAAGGAATCTTGGTGGGAAAGACCACCATGCTTGGAGCTTTGAAGTTGGTAACAATTTCTAAACTCCTACCTTTTTATGTACATGCTTTTACATATGTCATACTCATAGCATGTTCATGATTTTATTTGATTTGTGCTTCATGTGGTATTTACATGCTTAGATGTAGATTTGTCAAACTTGTATGTATACATATACAAATAGTGAATTACAATTGACTCTTAAATAATTTGAACTTCATGCTCACTTGTATCCACTTTATGCATATGTATAATCTAGTTTTGATAATTCTCATATATACATGTTTTGCCAATTTTTGTGATTTACTTCATGTATATGCATGCTTAATTCAAATCTAATAAATATACATGTATACTCGTGAGTCTCTTGCCTTCATGCAAACATTTAATAGACTCTTTTATTTTTGGGATATGTATGCATATTGTTAGATTTGTATAAACCATACATATACCATGAAAATTGTTGATTTTAGTGAAAAATGATTTTTCATGATTTGTTGTTAAAAATTTGACTTATGATCGTTTTGGGCTTCAATGACTATTTTCATGAAGATACTATTTACATAACCTTTGAACACTCATTTTTAAGAAAACATATAATTTGGAGCTTTATGGAATATGAGTGCTTGAACTTTTATGTATTTAGTATTATTCATGAAATACATATGACTTTATATTTTTTTGAAGGATCTTTAACTAGTTTGTCAAAAAAAAAAAATTCATTTAAACTAGTTATCTATTCTTCAAGTATTGCACATGATCCTACTTTTAAATTATATGGATAAATTCTTTTGTATTCTCAAAATTTATTTGTACTTCATGATTTGAATATTAGTTTAAATGTTAGTTTTTGTCAACACTTGGATTTATACTTGTACACATTATGGACCACAAATTAATCTATATATGATTGGATTTGATTGCTTATTTGTGCCCATTATGTGTGCTAGTATAGCTTAGTTTTGATGATCATTACATTTTTTAACTTGTATTCCATTTTTGGACTTGTGATTTGACCATGTGCTTTTCATTTCATGTATATGCTTGTCTTGCCAAAACATTAAGATATACATGGATACCTCTTGAGTCATTTGCTTTTCATGCAAATCTATTTATAAGGACTCAATTGTAGTTTGGGGATATGTATGTATACTTAATGTCTTGTCAAAACATACATATGCTATGAAATATAATTTTGATGATTTTCATATATTAAAATTTGTGATGATTTTCGTATTTTCAAAATTTATGATTTTAAGGAATATTGAGTTTTATTGCAATTTTCATGATGCCATGTTTCACATAACATTAGTACACTCATTTTTGAAAATATGGACTTTATGGATTAGAGTGTCTTAGTGCCTTGTGATTTATGCATATTTCATGAAAAACTTTTGACATATTCCTTGATGGAAGGATCTCGTACTAGTTCTTAAAATAAGTTCATTTAACTAGTTCGAATTCTTCATATGGTAGATTATATGATGTATACACTTATGCTTACTTTTCAATTGGTATCATTGGTTATTTGCAATTGGTATCAATATGACTTCATGTTGTGTACATCCATATTTTGATTGTATGTATGAATGTCTTCAAATTATATCAATTTCTATTGGTATTATCTTGTCATACATATATGTTATCTATTTGTGCTTATTTTTCAAGTGGTATTTCCTTTAAAGCACAAAGATTGTTGATGCTAAGCTTAATTAGATTTCAAATTGGTATTTCATAATAAGCTTATGCATTGTGTTTTGAAATTGGTATCAAAAATTCAAAATTTGATTATTTTACAATTGATATCTCAAAATTTGTTGTTACTAAGAAAAAGTTAAAATTTTGTTTTGATAAAGAAAAATTCAAAATTTTTGATTTGTATTGTCTATATGCAAGGAGAGCTTAACATCTCTTCCATATGTAGATTCATGTTGAGTATATTATAATTTGAGGAGCTTGACAACTCTTCTTTTCATGATATACGTGTGTAGGGGGAGCTTCACATCTCCTCTTGTGCATGACATATTATACGTTATGTGAATTAGGGCTTGTCATCCCTCTTTCATGTAATGTATATGTGTCGGGAAGCTAACTTAACGTCTTCCTCTTCATGAATTTATATCGCATATAAATTTTATTGATTGATTTGTATTTATCCCTCCTTGATTTCTTTGTTTTTGACAAAAAGGGGGAGAAAAATTTGTTTGATGTATTTTTCTTTGAACCCTTTGTTGATGATTGACAAAAAGGGGAGAAGAATTTGTGATTTTATATGCATGATTTCATTGATTTCATGATTTCCTTACTTAAGGGGGAGAAGTATTTGGTTCCTTGCTTAAGGGGGAGTAAGATTTGTATTTATGCATATATGTTGTCTTGCAATTAGGAGCAAAAGATTTGATTTATGATTACATTGCATACATGTCATGTGCTTTTATTGATATATCTATTATTTATTTGGTATGCATGAGTTAAGGGGGAGCTTCTTTGAAGCTTTACTTTAATCCATGCATATATAACTCCATGAGTTTTGTCATCATCAAAAAGGGGGAGATTGTTGGCCCAAAGGCCCTTCACCCTAGTTTTGATGATGATCAACTCATGTAGTTATAGTTACTAATGATCTTGTGTTTAATTAGTGACAGATTCATGATCAAGATCTTAGTAGGTGCATAGCTCAACAAAGGATAAAAGAACAAGATTTGGAGCTTGCATGTGGTGATCCAAGGAAGTTTTTGGATCAAGCTTGGACCAAGTCAAGAAGATGAGAAGCCTTCAAGGGAAGACTTCAAGAAGTTGAAGACTTGTGTCTAGGTATAGAATTTGTATTTTTGTTTTAGTAAAAATGTAAAGGATAGAATAGTGGTGGATTGCTCAAGTTATATCACACACACACACTCTTGATAGAACTCTTGATTTAATTGATTTCATAAAAGATTTCTTTTTAGAAAAGAATTTTACTTAGAACAAAGATTTTCTTTGAGACAAAATATTTATCTTGGATTTTGGTATTTCAAGTTTGCATATCTTATAACCAAAACCATACTTAGTGCTTATTGTCAAAAACATAGATATTTCTTATTGATTGTGTAGTGGATCATATCCATACACACCATGCTTTTAAATGAACTCAAATATCTTGTTTTTGTATTTGATGAAGATTTAGAAAAACAAGTTTGGAAAAACATGTTTTGGAAAAATACATTTTAGTTATTGAGCTAATATTTCCAAGTTACAAAAATAGACCAAAACATCTATAACATGTCTTGATTTTGTGCAAGCATGTTTGTTCTTTCAAGTATATTGGTAAAACTATTTTTGTAGAATTTCTATGTATTTTTAGGATTTTATAAAAGATTTTTAAATCCTGTTTTTCAGACCTGGAAACTGGCTGACAGGCTAAACCGGTCGACCGGTCCGGTCGACCGATGTGCACAGCCCTGTGCACGTTGTCAGCACAGTGGCCGGTCGACCGGGTCGGTCGACCGACCAAGAGAGCTTTGCTCTCTGGAAATATCAGTCGACCGGGCCGGTCGACCGACAGTTCATTCCAGGTTATCGGTCGACCGAGCCGGTCGACCGGTGGCTGCAACGGTCAGAAAAATGACCGTTGGCCGGTCGACCGGCGGTCGACCGACAGCACTGACAGGAGCCCAACGGCTCTATTTTCTGGCAGCCCTATAAAAGGGGTCTTGTCACTTGTTTTAGGGAGAAGATTTTGGAGACCTTTGAGCTAGTTTTTCCAACTGATTTCAGAAGTTCTCTCCACATATTTGAGTGCAAATATTTCCAATCAAAAGGGAGTTTTTATCAAGAGAGTGTTAAAGTGATTTCTTGTGTTTTCTACCAAAGCTTTCTTTCCTTGATTTCTCACACTACACTTGAGCATCCATAGATATATCTATCCTATAGGAGAGTTGTAGTGAGAGCTTTGTAAGGTGATCAAAGTGTTGTGATCACCAAAGATATTTTCTTTGTACCTTGAGGAAGCGGGCAAGTGTGCTCGTTGTGGTTGGAGTTCGGTTGTGAACTCTTGGTGGTTCGAGGTGCGGCCTCGGCAAGCTTAGGGGGCTTGCGTGTGTACGGGACTTGGGAGTCCGAGGGTTTGTAGGTGTACGGCACCGAGGAGAGATCCATTGGGATCTTGCATAGTGGAAACCCTTCGTGTGTCGAAGGCGGGGATGTAGAGCAAGTGTGCTCGAACCTCGAAACAAACCCTTTGTGTTTGCGATTGCTTACTCTTCCCTCTCTCTCTCTTTGTCTCTTTTATATCTTGCATTTACTTACATTGTGTTCATCTTATATATGCATGATATATACCCTTGTGCTTAATTGATATATAATTGCGTGGGATTGTTGTTAACACTAGTATTCAACCAAGAGAGCCAACGCGGCACCTCAACCCATTCAAGGGGAATCTAGAGGAGCTTGTCCAGAGCCTCGCAAGGGGAATTCGGCAACACTCTTGAGTTATACATAAGTGTTTAATTAAAAGAAATTTTAATTTGGTCATCTTAGTTTTAATTCCGCATTATTTGTTCATAAGTGACCATTAGATTAGCCATCACCTATTCACCCCCCCTCTAGGTGATCTTACAAATAAGGTAAGATCATATGCAACAAATCTACAATTAACGTCTTATTATTATTACTTGTCTTACTGTGATATCTAGCTATGTGACCCAGCGTCCCAGAGCACATAGATCCATATCCTAGTGAAACAAGGTTGTTATTGGAAACAGCGGTTGTATCGACGAACTATGTTTACAGTGGGTCCCGTGCATACCCGGGACCACGGCCCAGGATTGTTCCGTTGCTTGAAGACGGAACCTGCCGCAAGGCTAAACAGGAGGGACTTATGTATGCCCTTGTCATGACAGTAAACAGGAAAGGGAGAAAGCACTCCCCTCGGTCCCCTGGAGTACCACAGGTAAGACCGGAACAGTAATTGTACAATATACCTAAAAGCCACTGTAAACACGAACACGTATCGATATCCGCATATTTCCCCCGACCCATATGTAAGTTGGTGCTTTTTATGTAAAAGTCAAGTGTATCATGCTTAGTTTTAAGAGATGGCATGACAAGTGGTGATATTATTGTTTAACATGTCATGGAACGAGTATATGCAATAATAAGTCATGAGGTAACAAGAGATACATCCATCCAGTAATAGGTCATGTTGTGCCAGTATTGAAGCATGAATAAGCAAGGTATAATACATATGTAACAAGTATAAGAACCAAATTCAGAACAGAAATTAACTATGACACACAGTCAGGATTAGTCGACTAGTAGTAAGGGTTAGTCGACTAATACTGGGATCCAGAGAGTTAGAATTCTGTTTCAGGGAAAGTTAGTCGACTAGGGTAGGAAGGTTAGTCGACTAATAGGGAGTTCTAGTCGACTAATGGACACTTAAGTCGACTAAGTCTGCTGATACAGAAAGTTGGGTTTTCTGGTCCAAGATGGATTAGTCGACTAGGTGAATTCAGGAGTCGACTAATATGGGTTTCCAGAGAGTTTGTTAGTCGACTAATATTTGGGGCAAGTCGACTAATACTGGGTTTTTCCAGAAAACTAAGTTTCAGCTAAGTGTTCTAGTCGACTAGGTCCTAAGTCAAGTCGACTAATACTGTGAAGAACAGTGAGCAGATCAGAATTTCTGGAAGTGTGTTTGATGGTTCAATTCGTGGTTTTTGGTGACCTAGGTGTACAAGAAGTGTAGATACAAGTATTCTAGGGCTAATACAAGTCTTGGTGAGTGAAATACTCACTTGGATAGGTTTAATTGGGACTTGATCCAAGGATGAGGATGATGGTTGAAGTTGAGGTCCTTGAGGAAGCCCTAGATGAAGCCTTTGAGGAAGTCCTTGAAGCCTGAGGTGGAGATGAAGAGATTGGGTTCTTGGAGCTAGGGTTTTTGCTAGAGGGAGAAGGAGATTGTGGAGCTTCTCTTCTCTTGTTGAAGTGAAAGAGAGAAAAAGAGTGATTTGCAAATGAATAGGAATTTATAGTTTGAGATTTTTGTAAAGGGGTTGGAAATTGGATAGAAGTGAGGGTTTTCTTGCAAAAGGAGGGGTGAGGTGAGTGTCCTCTCCTTGGCCACTTGGCCGGCTGTGGGAGAGGGAGAGAGTGAGTGGGGTTAGGTGAAGTGGTGAGTGGGAATGAGGTGGAAATGAAATGGAATTGGAATTTTGCAATAATTGAAAAAATGTCCGAAATTCAAGTATCTCGGATTGGTCTGAAAATTTTACCAAAAATCAAGAAAAATATTTGAAGACTCATGGTGAAATTCGTTTGAAGAAATACTGTATAGATTTTTAATTAAAATCCCGGAATCAGTTATTTACCGACTCCGAAAGAATTTTCATAAAATTATAAAATTCTCAGAAAAAGTGTATAAGTAGGAAATATGATTCTAAGTAATAAAGTCTAAGGGACTTTCTAAAAATTCCTAACAGTTTGGAAGATAAAAATTCGGAAATCGGCCAGCGGTACTGGCCGACACCGGTTTCGGAGAAATTCATTTTAATTTCAGAAAATTCCAGAAAATCATATAAAATCTAAAATATTGGAAAATGATATTTGGAATTGAAATTGGTCAAATACGGATGGTAAATCGGAAAATACGATCGAAAGACTGAATACGTAACTAAGTACGTATTCCGGGAGAGGGGTATTACAAATTCCATTGGGGAGATGATCAGCAGAAAAGCTTTCAAGAACTAAAAGATAAGTTAACATCGGCTCCAATCTTAGCCATGCCCATTGGAAATGAAGGTTATGTTGTTTTCAGTGATGCATCAAAGTCAGGCCTGGGGTGTGTATTGATGCAAAATGGGAGAGTAATTGCATATGCCTCTAGACAACTAAGGAACCATGAGAAAAATTACCCTACCCATGATCTTGAGTTAGCTGCAGTCATTTTTGCCTTAAAAATTTGGCGGCACTACCTTTATGGAGCATCATGTGATATTTACACAGACCACAAAAGCCTGAAATATATTTTCACCCAAAAGGAATTGAATATGCGCCAAAGAAGATGGTTGGAGTTGATGAAGGATTATGACTTGGACATTCATTATCACCCTGGAAAGACCAACGTGGTGGCCGATGCTCTGAGCCGGAAGTCTGGGGGATCCTTGGCAGTATTGTTAACACAGCAATCGGAGTTGATAAAGGAGATGGAAAGAATGCAACTTGAAATTCACATAAGAGGGCCCCGGGATGGAGTGAGCCAGATAAATCAAATTAGTATTGGTTTCGATCTCTATGATGAGATCAAGGAAGCTCAAAGGAAAGATGATCAGACAGCTAAAAATCTTGAGAAAGTGCAAAGAGGTGAAACCCAAGAATTTATAATTTCCAGGGATTTACTGAGGAAGGGAAGCCGAATAATTATACCACCAGATTTTAACTCAAGGAGCGAATTTTAACTGAAGCCCATTGCACTCCTTACACCGCACATCCTGAAACAACCAAGATGTATCAGGATTTGCAGGCAAACTTTTGGTGGGAAGGGATGAAGAAGGACATAGCAAATTTTGTACAGAGATGTTTGATATGCCAACAAGTTAAGGCTGAACATAAGAAGCCTCCTGGACTCCTCATGCCCTTACAAATCCCTGAATGGAAGTGGAGCAATATTACTATGGATTTTGTGACAGGACTTCCTAGATCCCCTCAAGGATGTGATGCCATCTGGGTGATAGTCGATCGACTTACAAAGTCCGCTCATTTTCTGCCCATACGAATAAACTATTCGATGGATAGATTAGCTCAGATTTACCTCCGAGAGATAATCAGGATTCATGGAGTCCCCGAGACGATTGTGTCAGATCGCGACCCTCGGTTTCAGTCAAGGCTATGGATCAGTCTATCCCAAGCTCTGGGCACCAAGCTACACCCAAGTACAGCTGCTCATCCGCAAACCGACGGACAATCAGAAAGAACTATACAACTATTGGAAGATATGCTGAGAGCATGCGTGTTGGATTTCGGGGGTAATTGGGAAAAGTATCTACCATTAGCAGAATTTGCATACAACAATAGTTATCAATCTACTATTGGAATGCCCCATTTGAAGCCTTGTACGGCAGGAAGTGTAGATCTCCGATTTGCTGGGAAGAGATTGGATACCGAACATTATTCGGAGCCGATATAGTGATAGATACAACAGAGAAGATACGGATGATAAGGAAGAGAATGAAGGCGGCCCAGAGTAGACAGAAGACATATGCGGATCGGCGCCGAAGACCTTTGGAATTTGCAGAAGGCGACAAAGTTTTCTTGAAGATATCACCAATGAAGGGAGTGATACGGGTTGGTAAACGGAATAAGTTAGACCCCCGTTTCATCGGTCCTTTTGAGATATTGGAAAGAGTTGGACCTCTGGCCTACAGGTTAGCATTACCACCAGAAATGGAGAAGATGCATAATGTATTTCATGTATCACAATTAAGGAAATACATACCAGATCCCAGTCATGTTCTCAGTTACTCTCCACAACAACTCCAAGACAATTTATCATATATGGTGGAGCCAGTGCAGATCTTGGACCGTAAAGAGAAGGTTTTGCGGAACAAAACCATTCCGTTAGTAAAGGTATTATGGAGAAGTCAGGAAATCGAAGAAACTACTTGGGAACCAGAGGAGGAGATGCGATCTACCTACCCACCCTTTTCTAAGGTACGTCAAGCTTCGGGGTCGAAGCTTCCATTAGGGGGGTAGAAATGTAACAGCCTATTTTATTAATTGTTATTTATTAATTATTATTTCCCATAATTTTAAGCATCGATTATTAATGGAATTTTATAATTCATTATTCTTAAATTAATACCAATGATAATGAAGTTGACCAAAGAATTTACATTTTATTATATGAGTTTTTATTTTATTTTATTTGGATTTATAGCATAAATTAGAATATATATAAAAATATATATATATGTATATTATGCCAAAATAATTATTATATAAGAGTATTTGAGGGTATATCTTAAATATGGCAATTTTGGTATACATTAATGTATTCCCAATTATACATACCTAATTAATTATTAGGTATTTGTATTTTTAAAATTCTTTATTAAAACTTAAGTGAGTGGAGGAGTTAGGTAAGCATGAGGGGGGTGAGGTGTAAGGCTAGGATCAATTTGATCCTAGCCTTGGCCAAGTGGCAAGAATGAGAAAGGGTTTAGCTTTGTAATAAGTTGGATTTTGGGGGTATTTTTGCAAAAGAAACACCCCCTTACGTTCAGATCAGAGAAGAAATTCTCTTCCCTGAAAACTTAACCTCTTCTTCTCTGTAAACTGAATATCTTCATCTCAAAATACCCTAATCTCTCCTCTCTCAAATCTCTCACTACCCAACTCTCTCTCTCTCTTTTTCACCCTCCCAGCCGAAGCCAGGAGGGCGGCCGGCCGCGCGCCACCACCAGCCGCGCACGGCCGCGCGGGGAGGCGGCGCAGCCGCGCGGGAGGGCGGCGCAGCCGCGCGGGAGCCGGCGCCAGGCCGCGCACGGCCTGGTGGGGGGGAGGGGGTACCCGATTTGGCCAACAATCGTGTAGAAATTCAGATTTTGGAATCGTTTTTCATAAGGTACAAATCAACCCTAATTCTGAAATTTTGGTTCCAATTTCTCTTTTATTTCAGAGGTTGATAGTTGGCATAGATCCAATAGAAATCAACTAGTTATTTCTATGATGATTGTTGCATAAACTTAGAATTTTGCCTTGTCTTGTTACTAGGGCTTGAGTGGGAGAATTGATCAAAATCGTTAGTGGGAATCCACATATCTTGGTGAGTAAATTTACATACTCACTCTATATGCTAAATTCACGAATTTAATTCATGCAAGTATTATATGTGACTAAGAGGGATTTTAGGGAGAGTACAATAGATGAGTGTAGAGTATCATGTAAATTAATTTACATGGAATTGGTGCCAAAATTAAATTTTTATTAGGAAGTAGTTGTATAAATTATTGTGTTATGTGTTCATAATAATTTGATTTAAGTTAAGTAGTATAAGTAAAGCGAGTGGTGATGGGTGTGTATTAGAATGTAAGGGTACCTTAGTAGTTGTGTTGCAAGGTATGTATGTGAAATGCTTTAGTCATTAATTATAATACCTTGGCAATCCCGCATGAATTACTTTATACTACTTATTATAGTAATACACATATATAGCATGATTAAATATATTGACAACATGTGAACATATTGATTTGGTGATTTTGTCATAACATGTTAGTTATGTAACCTCGCCATAGCATATTTTTGTCATACAATGTATGTGTGAGTTGCTTGTAGAATTTATATGTTGTTATAATCGAATATCTATATATGTCTTATAAGAGGAGGAAGGGGCCGGGCGGGAGCCGGTAGGAGGGGGGGAAGACGGTGAATAACGTATTTTTGTTTGTTGCAAATATAGGAGGAAGGGGCCGGGCGGGAGCCGGTAGTAGGAAGAAGACGGGGTGCATGGGAATCACACTTTAATATCATATGAACATGTAGGCTTCTTTCTTATACTACATAAATGAGTCATTATTGTACTCCAAGGAGGAAGGGGCCGGGCGGGAGCCGGTAGGTGGAAGAAGACGGGTTTGGAAAATGATACCCTATAATTAGGGTGATATGTGATTGTGATAGAGTAAGTAACAAGATATTATGTTATCAATAATTGCTTGGAATATAAAAATTGTTAGTCAAGGTTTGGGCAAGGTAAGAATGCTTGTCTAGATATTTTCTTAGAAGGATCAAGTATTAATCTTGTTTTGGTACACTAGGAGAAGGAACTTTTATTCTTAATGAAAGCCTTACAACTAAGACTCTTAAATATTCAATTGAATCGGGTGGCATGTCCATTCATGCATGGTTTCTTTGGACTTCACAAAGTATGTTGTGGAAATATATCATGTTGTTATCCTTTATAGAATGTTTATGTAATTTACTCGCTGAGCCGTCGGGCTCATTCCTTTCAATTCCTTTCTTTTCAGGTCTGGACAAAGGTAAAAGCATAATGTAACATGGAGTAGTCATGAGTAGAATGACATATGTTTCATAAAATCCTATTTTGTTCGCTATGTGTATGTAACCAAGCTACATGTAAACAATACCTAATTGAATGTGCTTTAGTGCTACCATATTATGTAAATTTTTGTAATAGACTTAATTAGAACTTGTGTACTTGGGAAAGTTGGTGGAGTGAGGTATGGTGATCATATTGGTAGAATTGTGTGAATTATGGATGCCTTGATGGTTATGCAAGATATATGCACGGCATAAGTATATTTTGGAGATATGCTTTATTTTTGTGATAAGTAGGTCATGTGACCGAAATGCTTTGTGGATATAAGTAGGCCTTGGAGCCGAAATTGGATATGTTGTTTGTGGCAAAAGTAAAGATATTAGAGGAAGTGCTGCCGAAATTTTTTAGATATTGGGAATAAATACATATTATGGAGCTAATCTTGCTTATTAGAATTTGGGACCGTTACATCACTTAGCGACTGGAGATCCCACGGACTAAGTTCAAGAGGAAAAACTAGTTATGATTGACTCAGCAAGTAAGCACTTGGGAGCTTGACTCCAAACCATTCCTAAGGTGCACATAAGCACTTTTCTACAAGTGGATTAAGGATAAGCTTAACGTTTTTAATGATGCCTATATCTTGTTACTAAACAAGTGGAGTAGAGTAGACTACTCTTAATAGGACGATCACCTATGTGAGTATAGAGTTGGGTCGGCTCTTTGGGAACTTCTATGGAGGCCGTTATTCCCTAAAGATACTCTCTGAAACCAAGAATGTCCAGGGTCAAAATGGACACAACCGAGAACCAAAGTTGATTTGGAAAGTTACTGTGAGAAGCTTGTTGACTTGGCTTACACTAACGGCTAACAGTTCAAGACCTAGTTCACTGATTAGCCAGTAAGTCCGATAAAACTTTCGCTATGGAAGGTTCAAAACTTAATTCACCCATCCTGATGCAGTTTCTTTTCTAAAGTACCTTTCACAATAGAGTCAGTCTCTTTGTGTGTCAGTTCCTTGAATCTCCATTCATTGTGGGGGATTGTTGGAATATGAAGAATATATATGTAAATCTTTGAATTGAATTACGGCAAGATCCGTTGATCGAATCAATTGGATGATGGTTGGAGTGTGTTCTCCTTCCATTGGGGATGAACGTGGTATATTCACATGTTCAATTCCGACTTCAAATGAATGAGATATTCAAGTCTTGTAACACCCCGCTCCCGAAATACGTACTTAGTTGCGTATTCAAATTTTTCGATCGTATTTTTCGATTTATTTCCTATATTTGTTTTGCTTTATGAATTGTTTATATGATTGTTTTGCCTTGGATTGGGATTCGTGGACTCGGAGTCAGCCTTAGTCTGAACCGGGACCCGATCCTAGTGTTTTACTCGATTTGGTCTTTCTGTTATTCTGATTTGAATGATTTTTGTTTCAAACATCATTTTCTAATATTTTAGATTTTTTATGATTTTATGGAATTTTTCTGAATTAAATTGGAAATCTTCAAAACTGGGGTCAACCAATTCTGCTGCTCGATTCTCGAATTTTAATTTACAAATGGAGTAGAATTTCTAAAAACGGCTTTCACATTATTTCTTAAAATCACATTTTCTATCTAAATACTTTTTTGAGAATTTTCTAAATTTATCAAAATTCCACTGGATTTGGTGTCGGCCAGTATCGCTGGTTGATTCCAGGAATTTTAGTTTACAATTGGAATCAAATTTCTAAATTCTGCTCTCATATTTCTTCTTAGAATTATATTTTCTCCTTTTAGGCATTTTCTGAGATTTTTCAGAATTTATCAAAATCCGGCCAACCCGGTGTAGACCGATATTGACGGTTGACCTCAGGATTTTTATTATGAAAATGAGATTGAATTTTTGAAAACCGATTTCACCAAAAATCTTTAATTATATTTATTATTTTTGAGAATTTTTGGAAAGCTTTTCGAGTTACTTTATTTTTCGGGCCTTTCTTAAGTTTCGGTGTTTTCCAAGATACCGGAATTTTATCCAGATGTTCCCCTTTTCTCTTTTTTTTTTTTCTCTCTCCTCGCTAGACGCGAGTTTTACCAACCTGGATTCCATATTTAATGCAGAGATCCTCTCCATACTGCATTTAATGTTATACCCTGCAACTTGTCACCATGACTTTTTGTCTTTTTCACCAAACGCAACTTTCGCATTTTTCCTGGACGCAGCTTTATTTCCGCGTCTGGCTTTCTTTTGCCTAGACGTGGATCCCACCTATATGAGACGCAGCCCATTTCCTTTGAATGAAATGCAAGTTTCATTAATAGGATGGAAATGGCAATATCATTATAATAATATTTTCTTACCCTTTATATAACCACCCCTTTTTCTTCCTTCTCTTTCATTCATTTTCTTTCCTTCCTTCTCCTTCCTGCAAACGAACACAGCAGCCCACCAAGCCCCTTGCCCTCCCATTGGCCGGCCATCTCCTCCACTCTCCCCTCCATTTCCACCACCAACTCCTCCACCTTTTTCTCCTCCATCTCCTCCACCATCCCAACAATAACAACAACCATAACACCACCACCACACCACCTTCTTTTTCCTCTTTTTCCACCAAAATAACCCATTACCTCCAAAGCTTCATCACCATTTCTACCATCATCTACACCACCTCGATCACCACCAAACACACCATCTTCCTCTCCTCGTCATTCTCTTTCTAACGAGGTATAGCTTCATTCTCCGAAGCCTCGTTCCAAAACTCCAATTTTTCCATTTTAACTACACTTGCACCCCTCCACATATTGCTTTGGCCGCCTACCTCCGGCCTCCGGCCACCTCCGGCCGTCGCCGGCGACCGCCGCCAACCCATGGCCGGTCCTCCTCCTTCCATTCTTCCTTCTTTTCTTTCCTTTCCTTCTTTCTTTTCTTCCCTTCTTTCTTTCTTTCTTCTTCTTCTTCTTCTTCTTTTCCTTCTTTTTCCATTCCTTCTCTGTTCCTTGTTCTTCCCTGCGTCTCTCTCTTTCTCTGTTCCTGCGTCTCTCTCTCCCCCTCTCCATGTACACTGTCTCCCTCTCTCTCTCTCTCTCTCTTGTCCTGTCTCTCTCTCTCTCTCTCTCTCTCTCTCTCTCTCTCTCTCTCTCTTTCACTCTATTGCTAGACGCGGCTCACCCCTGCGTTCAAATAATTCTTTAACGCGATCCTCGCGTTCTTGTATCAACATGACGCGGAGCTCACGCTCGCGTCTGTGTTCTTCTCATGTTCTGACTTGAACGCGGATCTCGAACCCCGCGTTTGTGGAAATCTGCGCGACGCGACTCTCGCGTCTACGACTCCCGCATCCTCATTCTCTCTCCTCCTGGTTCATTCTCTCTTCTCCTTTTTATTTGAACGCGTTTACGCGTTGGTTCCTGGATTCTGGAGATCGGGGATTTCACAGTATTTTTCATATTTAGGCGAGTGTCCTCGCCTCCATCCGATTCTCCCCTTTTTTTATCGGATCGACTTGTATTTGCATTATGTATCACTTGACAACTGATGTGTTATCATTTACCATGCTACTACTGGACACCTGCCTTTGTTATTTTATCTCTTGTCACTTGTCCATTATTATGACATGACTTACTACCTGTCACCTGCCTGATCACTTGTCATTGGCATGTTGAGACCTTATACTTGTTATGATTAACTCTCTACCCATGGTTATCATATTACGGAAATGTAGTACTTGATCTCTTGTTATGAACTCCCGTTATGCTTGTTATGTACTCCTGTTATGACCAGTTATGATCCTACTCATTCCCGAAATTTGATAATATTGTTAATAAGCTATAAAAAGGATAACTTGCACGGGGAATGGGAGGAAGTGATGGATGCCGGTATGGTGCCTTGCTTATAGTAGTGGAATACTAAATAAAACTGGCGATTCGTGTTAGGGGGATTTCAGGCCCCCAGAAGATGCGTGTTAGGGGATTTAAGGCCCCCAATGGCTGTGTCCCAGGCGGACGGGAACTACTATAAGTATGAGTAATCAGTTCTTCATCAGCTTCCGATAACCAATCTCGACTTACTTATATATGGATGTATGTGTGTTGAGATGTACACCAGGGCACATACCTAGATATATGGGTCGGACGAGTAATAATAATAAAATGCCAAGATAATAACTTGTTATGTTGCTCTACAACCTTGGTTATTGTAACACCCCGCTCCCGGAATACGTACTTAGTTGCGTATTCAGATTTTTCGGCCGTATTTTTTGATTTACTTCTTGTATTTGTTTTGTATTATGAATTC
Organism: Agave tequilana; assembly: GCA_038442645.1. Lineage (NCBI taxonomy): Eukaryota > Viridiplantae > Streptophyta > Magnoliopsida > Asparagales > Asparagaceae > Agave > Agave tequilana. The sequence continues at coordinate 46,211 of JAVJIF010022721.1, forward strand.
TTTATATGATTGTTTTGTCTTGGATTTGGATTCGTGGATTCGGAGTCAACCTTAGTTTGAACCGAAGGCCCGATCCCAGAGTATTGCTCGGTTTGGACATTCTGGTATTCCGATTTGACCGATTTCAGTTTTAAACATTGTTTTCTAATATTCTAGATTTTATATGATTTTCTGGAATTTTTCAGAATTAAGTTGAAAATCTTCAAAACCGGTATCGGCCAGTATCGTTGACCGACTCCCGGATTTTTAATTTACAAACGGTTTGGAATTTCTAAATGTGCCTTTAGACATTATTTCTTAAAATCACATTTCCCATCTAAATACTTTTTCTAAGAATTTTCTGAAATTATTGGAAACCCGGCCAATCCGGCGTATACCGAGATTGACGGTTGACCTTATGATTTTTATCTTGAAAAGGAGATTGAATTTCTAAAAACCGATTTCACCAAAATCATTTTATAATATTTATGATTTTTGAGGATTTTTGGGAAGCTTTCCGGATTACTTTATTTTTGGGCTTTTCCGGTATTTTCCCAGATACCGAGGAGATGGTCCCATATATTCCACTTTGTCTTTCCCATTTTCTCTCTCCTTCCTTAAACGCGGATCTCACCAACCTAGGATTCCGCATTTATTGTGAAGATCCTCCTCATTTCGCATTTAATGCACTTCAGATCAAATCCCATCAATTATCATGACTTTCTCTCTCCTCTTTGAAACGCAGCTTTTGGCTTTCCCTAAACGCGGCTTAATCCCTGCGTTTAACCCATTCGGCCCAAACGCAGGTGAGGGCTGCGTTTTGAGTGAAGGGAATGCAAGATTCTCCTCCTTTATTGCTTTTGTCCTATATGGCATGCAACACCATTATGATATCCTCTTTTCTCTCTCTTCATTAATTCCTTCTCTTCCAAATGTCATTTCCAAGACACCCCACTCCTCTCTCATCATCACCACAAGCCAAGTGGCCAAGAGAGTCACCTCATCTCCCCATTTTGCAAAAACCCCCTCTCCTTTATTTATTTGCATCACTTTACAAACTCAAATCCTATAAATACCTTTCCTTCTCCATTTCACTTCATTTTCTCTTCTTTCTCTTCACCAAAGCCTTAACCTCCACCAACTCCTCCTTCATCTCCACCACAGCAACCACCACTACAACTCCTCCAACTCCTTACCTTCATCTTCTTCCTCCTTCATCTCCATGGAAACCACCACAAACTCCAAAGCTTCCACCTTCTCCTTTACCTTCTCCAAAAATACCACCACCATCAAAATCCTCCACAAACCACCATCACTCCATCTCCTCAAGGGCCGGCCACTCCTTTTGGATTGGGGCCGTGCTCTTTTTCGTTGGCAAGACTCGAAGACCGGTCCCTCCTTTTGGATTGGAGCCGTGTTCTTCTCCGTTGGCAAGACTTAGGGCCGGTACCCTCCTTTTGGATTGGGGCCGAACTTCCCTTCGTCGGGCGTAACAAAGGAATCTTGTCAGCGAGTGATTTTCCTCGCCAAGACTTTCCTAATGCGGATCTCAACCCCGCGTCTAGGCAATCCTTAACGCGCTCCGCGCGTTTCTGTATTGGCGTGACGCAGAGTTTATACTCGCGTCCGCATTTCCTTCATGGACACGGGACTTGAACCCCGCGTTTATGACACCATCGCGACGCGATCCCCGCGTTTGTGTTCTTCTTGTGTTAACGCGACGCAGAACCCACGTCCGCGTCCGCGTTTCCCTCGCGTCCGCACTTGAACGCAGGTCTCGCGTTAGAGGCATCTATGCGACGCGAATCCCGCGTCTGCTATCCCGCGTCTGCTATTCTTGCAACGCGAATCCCGCGTCTGTGATTCCCGCGTCTGCTATTCCTGCGACGCGTCTCCCGCGTCTGCAACCCCCGCGTCTCACTTTCCAACTCGCGTCTCCCTGTGTCCCTTTCTCTCTCTAGGTTTCTCCCTCTTTCTCTCTCCTCTTCACTTTCTCTCTCCTCACAATTATATATTATTTTATGGCGCGTGCGCGAGTTCCATAGATTTCGGACCTTTTCGGCTTTCCGGTGATTTAGGCGAGTAATCTCGCTATCCGCTTGCCTTCGTATTTTATTGACTAATGCGAGTGTTCTCGCTCTCGCCTCCATTTGGTTTCCCCGCTTCGTCGGGTCGATATGTATTCCATTTCATGTATTATGTATTGGGCTGAGTCCCTGTATTTGTGTATGGCCGAGTGCCAGTATCTGGACATGTATTGCTCTGTGACGAATGCTTGTACTAGGGTAGTTTCATCCCTGTACATATACCATGCATATGATGTACTTGCTGCTTTATTACATGTGGTACTAACATTGCAGGTCTCTCAGCTTGCAGACTCCGGTCGCTCACTATCTCAAAAGAGAGGTGATTGGGACCGGCAGGTCTTCCCGTTATGCAGCCTCCGGTCACTCACTATCAGTGATTGAGACCGTCAGGTCCCGCAGCTCCGCTTGGTTATGCTCAGCTATTACTTTATCATATACCTGTTACATTCATGTTACTATTTAATACCTGTTTATATTACCTGACCACCTGACATGCTACTACTTAGCAAGACCCCTTGTTATGACATGACTTGCCACCAGACTAATTTCAACCTCTTGACATGATTGGTTACCTGCCTCCTGTTATGCTTGTTATGTAACCCCTGTTATATTAATACTTGACTTGTGATTATCACAATTACGGGAATCCTGACCTGTTATCCTGAATGGAACTAAGTGCCACACGGAGCAAAGTGCCTCACCATATTCGGTGGGGGCCACCTCTTGAATCTGTGGGGGCCACCTCTAGAATCCATCCCCTCAGAACAAAGTGCCACACAGAGCAAAGTGCCACACCATATTCGGTGGGGGCCACCTCTTGAATCTGTGGGGGCCACCTCTTGAATCTGTAGGGCCATTTCCTGTCATGACCCGTTATTCCCGTAATCTGTTAATATTGATAAGTTATAATAAACAACTTGCACCTGGTTTGGGGAAACTGATGGGCCCTGATTAATCATGTTCATGGTGGCACTATCGAGTCACGCGTGGCCAAATACTTGGGGATCTCCTGGCGGCCACCAGGGATTCCGTGGGGTGTACTGGCACCCCTACTCCTGATTATTCCTGCCGGGTATGCACACGCCCTAGGCCTATTTCTATGGGATCTGCGATACTCTATTCCTGTTCGGGCGTCCATAAGTCCCGGTACCTAGCGGTACGTTCCGGCTCAGCACCGGATACTCCTGAACCGTTGTCCCGGGCATGTACGGGGCCCATCCAGAACATGATTCATCGAACTTTATCAGTTTCCAAATAACTGGCTATATAAGTTGTGAGTGGAAGTATGTGGGAATGGGACACATACTGAAGCTTGGAACTTAGGCGGCCCCAATTATAATAAAATTCGAATATGCAATTTGCTGTGGTTTTTGTAACTCGGGTTGTACGCGCTCGGATTACGGTGACATGAGACAAAGGTATATAGATGAGGGTTTCCTTGTTTGGATTATTCCTTCGAAGTACTAGTCTCATGGGGCCGTGACCTAAGCTTGTACAATCGGTTTTGCTCGTAATCGGTTTTATTCGGTTTTATCGGTTTTCATTGGTTTTATGTTAGTTTAGGAGATATCTGGTGTTACCATATCATCTCTACCTTCTCTTGTCTTATCATACCATGAGTACTTCCTGCTTGATATCACTTGTTACATATCTACCTGCTTATACATGCTCCTACTCACGACACGGTTTTCAATGCATGATTATGATTCGGTTTTATCGATACACTTGTACTTATCTCAGCACGCCACCCGGCTTTTGTATCACCACTCGCCTGGGGAGTTTCATCTGACTCCCCTGGATTCTCATGTCCAGGTCATGGAGCTTGGAGCGTGTGGATTCTCCCAGTTGCTGATCAGAGTGGCGCAGCGGTAGCATGAACCTCCAGCAGACCGTCCTAAGCTCTATCCTTCCAGCCTCCGGTGTGCCTCACGAGTTTTCCTTTTGTAAGCTCGGGAGCGCCTTTTGTACTGTTCATACTTGTACACCTCCTTGTATTCTCGCAATTGCGCATATCAGTGATGTAATATTCATGTAATATTGGATCACCTCTGGTGATAACCTTGTAATTGTACTCATAGGTTGGAATGTATAATGCACCACTTGCTTCCGTACTCTGATTCTTGCCTGTACTGATGCTTAGCGTATATACGTGAAGGTACTTCTGACTTGCGTATATACGTTGCAGTAATGTCTCCGTATCCGCCAGGATCGGGGCGTTACAGGTTGGTATCAGAGCTTAGGCTCTTACTTCCTCAGTACATCCAGATGGCAAATTAATGGTAATGAAATTTGCAACTGGAATGCATGAGTCCTGGTTATACATTCCAACTACAAGTACAGAGTTGTCTATTTATCTTGATCATCTTTCCTTTGATTCCTAATCTTTTCCATCCTTCCCCTGTTTTGGTTTTTCGAAGCCTTATACCAACTTAAGATATGGATATACTAGAGAGGTAGTGGCTGGTTCTAAATGAAGCTATGATATGATCTCTTCGGCCAACTCTATGAAGCTCGGGTATTTTCAGGATTGATCTCGAACGGGTTATCTTTCAGAAGTCAATAGTCGGGATTCTCTACGGATATTCTATATTCACGGCTATATCTTTCAGAGTGATCGATGCCTGGTATTCGGGATTCTCAACCATCGGTCTTCTTTATTATGCTCAGTATTATCGAGGTTTCCTTTATCTTCAAGTATTCTGGCTCATTCTCAGAGCGACATTAAGTATGCAGTACAGTGGGAATTCTATTGCAGAGTTGTGTTATCAGTTGGTATTATTTGGCATCGTTCAAAGACTTATACAGCCGGAAGTGCAGAAGATTTCTATATTCTGGTTGTTGATCAGTCAACTTGAGAGCCCTACCTATAGTACTTCATATCTTAACTGGTATAAATTCCACCATGTCCCCTTAGTGTTCAATTTACCCCTTAACGAAATTGCGAGGACGCAATTTTTTGTAAGGTGGATGGATTGTAACACCCCGCTCCCGGAATACGTACTTAGTTGCGTATTCAGATTTTTCGGCCGTATTTTTTGATTTACTTCTTGTATTTGTTTTGTATTATGAATTCTTTATATGATTGTTTTGTCTTGGATTTGGATTCGTGGATTCGGAGTCAACCTTAGTTTGAACCGAAGGCCCGATCCCAGAGTATTGCTCGGTTTGGACATTCTGGTATTCCGATTTGATTGATTTCAGTTTTAAACATCGTTTTCTAATATTCTAGATTTTATATAATTTTCTGGAATTTTTCAGAATTAAGTTGAAAATCTTCAAAACCGGTATCGGCCGACTCCCGATTTTTAATTTACAAACGGTTTGGAATTTCTAAATGTGCCTTTAGACATTATTTCTTAAAATCACATTTTCCATCTAAATACTTTTTCTAAGAATTTTCTGAAATTATTGGAAACCCGGCCAATCCGGCGTATACCGAGATTGACGGTTGACCTTATGATTTTTATCTTGAAAAGGAGATTGAATTTCTAAAAACTGATTTCACCAAAAATCATTTTATAATATTTATGATTTTTGAGGATTTTTGGGAAGCTTTCCGGATTACTTTATTTTTGGGCTTTTCCGGTATTTTCCCAGATACCGAGGAGATGGTCCCATATATTCCACTTTGTCTTTTCCCATTTTCTCTCTCCTTCCTTAAACGCGGATCTCACCAACCTAGGATTCCGCATTTATTGTGAAGATCCTCCCCATTTCGCATTTAATGCACTTCAGATCAAATCCCATCAATTATCATGACTTTCTCTCTCCTCTTTGAAACGCAGCTTTTGGCTTTCCCTAAACGCGACTTAATCCCTGCGTTTAACCCATTCGGCCCAAACGCAGGTGAGGGCTGCGTTTTGAGTGAAGGGAATGCAAGATTCTCCTCCTTTATTGCTTTTGTCCTATATGGCATGCAACACCATTATGATATCCTCTTTTCTCTCTCTTCATTAATTCCTTCTCTTCCAAATGTCATTTCCAAGACACCCCACTCCTCTCTCATCATCACCACAAGCCAAGTGGCCAAGAGAGTCACCTCATCTCCCCATTTTGCAAAAACCCCCTCTCCTTTATTTATTTGCATCACTTTACAAACTCAAATCCTATAAATACCTTTCCTTCTCCATTTCACTTCATTTTCTCTTCTTTCTCTTCACCAAAGCCTTAACCTCCACCAACTCCTCCTTCATCTCCACCACAACAACCACCACTACAACTCCTCCAACTCCTTACCTTCATCTTCTTCCTCCTTCATCTCCATGGAAACCACCACAAACTCCAAAGCTTCCACCTTCTCCTTTACCTTCTCCAAAAATACCACCACCATCAAAATCCTCCACAAACCACCATCACTCCATCTCCTCAAGGGCCGGCCACTCCTTTTGGATTGGGGCCGTGCTCTTTTTCGTTGGCAAGACTCGAAGACCGGTCCCTCCTTTTGGATTGGAGCCGTGTTCTTCTCCGTTGGCAAGACTTAGGGCCGGTACCCTCCTTTTGGATTGGGGCCGAACTTCCCTTCGTCGGGCGTAACAAAGGAATCTTGTCAGCGAGTGATTTTCCTCGCCAAGACTTTCCTAACGCGGATCTCAACCCCGCGTCTAGGCAATCCCTTAACGCGCTCCGCGCGTTTCTGTATTGGCGTAACGCAGAGTTTATACTCGCGTCCGCATTTCCTTCATGGACACGGGACTTGAACCCCGCGTTTATGACACCATCGCGACGCGATCCCCGCGTCTGTGATTCCCGCGTTTGTGTTCTTCTTGTGTTAACGCGACGCAGAACCCACGTCCGCGTCCGCGTTTCCCTCGCGTCCGCACTTGAACGCAGGTCTCGCGTTAGAGGCATCTATGCGACGCGAATCCCGCGTCTGCTATCCCGCGTCTGCTATTCTTGCAACGCGAATCCCGCGTCTGTGATTCCCGCGTCTGCTATTCCTGCGACGCGTCTCCCGCGTCTGCAACCCCCGCGTCTCACTTTCCAACTCGCGTCTCCCTGTGTCCCTTTCTCTCTCTAGGTTTCTCCCTCTTTCTCTCTCCTCTTCACTTTCTCTCTCCTCACAATTATATATTATTTTATGGCGCGTGCGCGAGTTCCATGGATTTCGGACCTTTTCGGCTTTCCGTGATTTAGGCGAGTAATCTCGCTATCCGCTTGCCTTCGTATTTTATTGACTAATGCGAGTGTTCTCGCTCTCGCCTCCATTTGGGTTTCCCCGCTTCGTCGGGTCGATATGTATTCCATTTCATGTATTATGTATTGGGCTGAGTCCCTGTATTTGTGTATGGCCGAGTGCCAGTATCTGGACATGTATTGCTCTGTGACGAATGCTTGTACTAGGGTAGTTTCATCCCTGTACATATACCATGCATATGATGTACTTGCTGCTTTATTACATGTGGTACTAACATTGCAGGTCTCTCAGCTTGCAGACTCCGGTCGCTCACTATCTCAAAAGAGAGGTGATTGGGACCGGCAGGTCTTCCCGTTATGCAGCCTCCGGTCACTCACTATCAGTGATTGAGACCGTCAGGTCCCGCAGCTCCGCTTGGTTATGCTCAGCTATTACTTTATCATATACCTGTTACATTCATGTTACTATTTAATACCTGTTTATATTACCTGACCACCTGACATGCTACTACTTAGCAAGACCCCTTGTTATGACATGACTTGCCACCAGACTAATTTCAACCTCTTGACATGATTGGTTACCTGCCTCCTGTTATGCTTGTTATGTAACCCCTGTTATATTAATACTTGACTTGTGATTATCACAATTACGGGAATCCTGACCTGTTATCCTGAATGGAACTAAGTGCCACACGGAGCAAAGTGCCTCACCATATTCGGTGGGGGCCACCTCTTGAATCTGTGGGGGCCACCTCTAGAATCCATCCCCTCAGAACAAAGTGCCACACAGAGCAAAGTGCCACACCATATTCGGTGGGGGCCACCTCTTGAATCTGTGGGGGCCACCTCTTGAATCTGTAGGGCCATTTCCTGTCATGACCCGTTATTCCCGTAATCTGTTAATATTGATAAGTTATAATAACAACTTGCACCTGGTTTGGGGGAAACTGATGGGCCCTGATTAATCATGTTCATGGTGGCACTATCGAGTCACGCGTGGCCAAATACTTGGGGATCTCCTGGCGGCCACCAGGGATTCCGTGGGGTGTACTGGCACCCCTACTCCTGATTATTCCTGCCGGGTATGCACACGCCCTAGGCCTATTTCTATGGGATCTGCGATACTCTATTCCTGTTCGGGCGTCCATAAGTCCCGGTACCTAGCGGTACGTTCCGGCTCAGCACCGGATACTCCTGAACCGTTGTCCCGGGCATGTACGGGGCCCATCCAGAACATGATTCATCGAACTTTATCAGTTTCCAAATAACTGGCTATATAAGTTGTGAGTGGAAGTATGTGGGAATGGGACACATACTGAAGCTTGGAACTTAGGCGGCCCCAATTATAATAAAATTCGAATATGCAATTTGCTGTGGTTTTGTAACTCGGGTTGTACGCGCTCGGATTACGGTGACATGAGACAAAGGTATATAGATGAGGGCTTCCTTGTTTGGATTATTCCTTCGAAGTACTAGTCTCATGGGCCGTGACCTAAGCTTGTACAATCGGTTTTGCTCGTAATCGGTTTTATTCGGTTTTATCGGTTTTCATTGGTTTTATGTTAGTTTAGGAGATATCTGGTGTTACCATATCATCTCTACCTTCTCTTGTCTTATCATACCATGAGTACTTCCTGCTTGATATCACTTGTTACATATCTACCTGCTTATACATGCTCCTACTCACGACACGGTTTTCAATGCATGATTATGATTCGGTTTTATCGATACACTTGTACTTATCTCAGCACGCCACCCGGCTTTTGTATCACCACTCGCCTGGGGAGTTTCATCTGACTCCCCTGGATTCTCATGTCCAGGTCATGGAGCTTGGAGCGTGTGGATTCTCCCAGTTGCTGATCAGAGTGGCGCAGCGGTAGCATGAACCTCCAGCAGACCGTCCTAAGCTCTATCCTTCCAGCCTCCGGTGTGCCTCACGAGTTTTCCTTTTGTAAGCTCGGGAGCGCCTTTTGTACTGTTCATACTTGTACACCTCCTTGTATTCTCGCAATTGCGCATATCAGTGATGTAATATTCATGTAATATTGGATCACCTCTGGTGATAACCTTGTAATTGTACTCATAGGTTGGAATGTATAATGCACCACTTGCTTCCGTACTCTGATTCTTGCCTGTACTGATGCTTAGCGTATATACGTGAAGGTACTTCTGACTTGCGTATATACGTTGCAGTAATGTCTCCGTATCCGCCAGGATCGGGGCGTTACAGTTATACCACTTGTCTCGTTATAATTGCTTTCATCCGATTTTACTTTGGATTTTCGGTTTTATGATTATTATATTATATCTGCTTGCATCCTGCTTTACCACTCGTGTTCTATTCCATTAATCTCCTGCTCTTGTTGTATTATGCCATGTGCTTATCTGTGCTCGCCACTTGGCTTTCACATCACCACTCGCCGGGGAGTTCTGACTCCTCTGGATCCTCATGTCCAGGTTTTGAAGCTTGGAGCGTGTGGATTCTCCCAGTTGCAGATCAGAGTAGCGCAGCTGAAGCGTGGATCCCCAGCAGACCGTTCAGAGCCTCATCCTTCCAGGCCCCCCTGCTCGGCTCTATAGTTTTCCTGTTATGACTCTGCCTCCCTATTGTAATGTTCATACTCGTACATCTCCTTGTATTCTCGCAATTGCGCATGTCAGCGATGTAATATTTGTCACATCCGGTGATAACTTTGTGATTGTACTCATATATTGGAATGTATAATACACCACGTGCTTCCGTACTCTGATTCTTACATGTACTGATGCTTAGCGTATATACGTGAGGTTATTTCTGACTTGCGTATATACGTCGCAGTAACGTCCCCGTACCCGCAGGATCGGGGCGTTACAAGTCTAAAGATTGCCTAATTCAAAGCCAAAATGGAACTAAATGTAGCTAAAAACATTTACTCTCACATTAGCCATGGGATGGAAGTTCGTAGTGTTTTTAAATAGAGGAAATTGAGAACAAAGGGCGTGCCCTTTGGATACTTGGAGTTTTCGCGCGCGATTGAGAGGGAACCATGCCCGCACATGCGCGCGCGCCGCTACTGGCGGCAGCCGGCCGGCGCCGGGGCCGAGCTCGAGCTCGTGTTCGGGTTCGGGTTCCCTACCCGACCTGGTTCTTTTTGAATTAGGTCTCACGGGTATGGGTTGCGAGCATACCCGCTCCGCTATCCGAACCGCCCCGCCACCGGACCCGCTCCGCTATCCGGATCCAAACCACCCCGCCAACGGCTGTCTGTAAACCATCGCGGCAGTTGGGCGGTTGGATGGTTGCGACGGTTGAACCTAACAATTCCGACGGTTGAACCGAACCGTTGCAACTGTTGGATGGGTTCGGACCAATCTGCCCCTCCTAGAGCGCTATAAATAGCGCTCCGTTCTCTCATTCTAAGACACCAAACGAAAACTCTCTCTCTTTCTACGTTCTGAACTGGAAGTGAAGTTCTGTGTTCTGAACTGGGAAGTGAAGTTCAGAAGTAACTTTCAACGAGAAGTGGGAAATTCAATTTCCGAAGCGACTTCCAAAAGAGATTCTGTAAAAATTCATTCTGAAAGAGAGCTCAGAAAATTCAACAGATTCTTTAATAGAATTGTTATCTGAATCTGGGACTTCCGAAGAAGAATATTCTTCAACCTTTTTTCTTCCTCTATAGTGGGTGCTCCTCCAAAGTAAAGGCAAATATTCTCCCGAAATTTGTCTTTGTCCCGCTGCTTCGACAATCCTGTGAAGGTACTGATTAACTACGGTTCGACCGTACGGTGATTTGATAGTGCTATCCAAATACCGTGAAGGAGTGTTGTATCTTGGGAGACCAGCGTCCAGTAACCCGTTAGCACCGGTGCGGGGGACGTAATTGTCTTAAAGAGATTCGCTCTAAGCGTACCTCACTCCAAGTACTGTATAAGTGAATTAATTTCTTTATACAGGGGATATACTGATATTCAGTATATTGAGACTGATTTATACCAGTCTAATTGGTGTTTAACCAAGGAAGGAAATTGAAAGGTGGTTCTTAAATTGAGGAACGTTTTATTGAACGGAAAACCTCCCACCTGATATTTACCGACCTGGCCACTTAGATTGTTGATATTTCAGTGATATTGATTAGTTGTCAGATTGATTCTAGAAACCAACAAAATTAACATGGGGATAGTTTTGAAATAAGTTGCTTTTATGAAGTTTCTCAAAAATATGAGGATTGCATGAGCCAACAAATCAAATATTATGATTAAAACCTAATTTTAAACCATTACAGCATGCAGTCAAGGCACTCATTATCAAAAGCCTAATATCTAAATGAAGGATTTGCACATCAAGGATTTGTGAAACTTTTTACTAGAAGAAACGCAGACAAGGAGATCATCGAACCAGGGATTTTTTTTTTTTTTTTTTTATTTCTCAAATCCAGGACGAAGCTATTCACGAGTATTTTTTGAGATAAAATTTTTATCCAAATTTATTTTTCGGAATGAATATGTATCAAATCACCGTGATATGGACTTTGAATACTTTGATGGATAGAGTATGGATCTGAAGAATCTAGCCCCAGACTCGACAGAAAATGCTTTCCTTTATATTTAATTTATAAATTAATAATGTATAGTAATTATGTTATCTCATGCTTAAATAAAATATTCTGTACATGTTTAGCCAACACAAATTAATGTTGATAGCATTGTTGTCACTGTTAACCAGCAGTCGGTAGGACAGTAAGTCAGCGCAGCTGGTTTCAAAGAAAGATGAGTGAGGTGTTGAAAACTCAAACTAAAGGTTGATAGGCCTCTGACAATGGATCCAGCATTGAGATCTCTGCGAGCGCTGCCGCAATATATAGATATCATGAGAAAAATGGAAGATGGGACAATTTATGATCAAGTTTTCAACGACTCTACTCTCAGAGGTAGCTGCAGACTACAGTGAGAGAGAAGAGAACAGTTCTCTCCTCCTCGGAGAGAGAGAAACGCTTGCAACACACACAGAGACAGAGACACAGAGACGACGACCGACCAAGGTCTCCTCAACGAGGAGATCGGAATTAGCGGCTTTTGCTTCTCCCCACAATTTTTCTCTTCATTTTTTTTATTCTTCTCTCTCTGCCATGTAGCTACTTGTTATTGTACTCTCTCTCTCTCTCTCTCTCGCGTGTGGGCTGTCGCATCTCTCTTTTTCTTTACTTTTTTTAAGTCAAAGGGCCAGAGAGAGAGAGAGAGATTCTCCCAACAATGTGTGTGAGAGAGAGAGAGAGAGAGAGAGAGAGAGAGAGTATTGCTTCTGCTTTGCTTTCCCCAAAGGTCAGCTACAACACAATACAAACACAAATCTCAATCACACGTACTGTCTCTGTGTACAATGTACACTCTCTGCCAACTTCTAACCTTTTTCTTTTAAACATGAGTAGGGAAATTTCCTTAAATTTTATATTCTTTAAGATAAATATGTCAAATTTACATAAGCAGATAGAATTCTGAAACTCATCATAGTTGAAAATAATGTTTTAGCTAGTAGTGGGTGTGGTTTAATCTTTCTTGTACTTGGGCGTCGGTCCTTTTCAAAATATAAAATTAATGTCCTGAAGAAGTGATCAGAGAAGCATTCATATAATTTAATTTAATATGATTGTGATTTGTGCTGGGTTCTACCAAAACACTTGCCTTGTTGATTATTAATATATTGTCAGTCAAATTTTTTGAATTGCTCAAGAGCATTAGTCCAAAATTGCTGCAAATTAATTATTAAAACAAATGGAGGTCTTGGTTGGCACAGCCCACAAACAAAACCTGCCGATCTTAAGCAATATGAACAGTTCCCGGAGAGTGATTAACGGTGATGTTAGTCTACTGTTTGCTTGCTGACGCTGTTATCATCGAAAAGAAGATGAAAGTACCCATTTTTTGCTGAATATTTATTTATTATTAATCACTTTTGTTTAGGTTTATTAATATGGGAAGTTGCAAAAGAGATTCTTGCCCGAGCGAGGTCAAATCTTTGTTTAATTTAAGCAAATTGTACTTTAATGATTCTTTGCTCTCCCACCTCTCAGTTTAACTGTAACTAGCGCAGCGGCCTAAACATCAAAAAGTTTTGAACAATGTTAACTGCATTTTAGTATTTTCTTTGAGAATTATTCAGGCGTATTGTGTAACATATGAGTAATTGTTTGGAGCTGTAGCTTGTTATATATAATAATTTTGGACGTGTGATTTAATTCGGCTGACAGTGAGCTGTTGAAGACAAATATTGTAGGATGATTGAAACCTTTTGGCTCGGGAAATAATTGGATGAATGATGCACTAATTATCCAGTAATCGACAGGTTTATGAACTGCAGAGGAATTATTGATGA